>VSMD01053162.1:0-220622 GCA_008750895.1 Mirza zaza
CCCCCGTGTCCCCCCCCTGTCCCCCGTGTCCCCCCCTGTCCCCCAAGAGGGCAGCTCTTCCCCTGCTCCCTCTCCAGAGAGCCGGGCCGTCCCCCCTCCCCGGCGAGCGCCCTCACCTGGTGGGAGTCTCCGCTGCGGCCGCCCGTGCCCTCCTCCTGCGGGGCCGGGACTCTGGTCTCCGCGCACGTCCCAGGCCTTTCTGCGTCCCGCTCCGCAGCCCGCTGCCCGGCTCCCTCCGGCGCCCCCTGCCGGGCGCCGGCCGCATCGCCCGCCCCGGCGGCGCAGGGCTCCGGGGCTCCCCGCGCTGGGCGTTCCTCCCCAGCAGGCGACACCCGCCCTGCACCCGCCTCCCCGGGGGCCTTGCAGCCCTTCTCTGTAGTCGGACTCCGCGCCCCACCCGCCTCCCCGGGCTTGCTTGGAGGCTGTGCCGCCTCTCCCTCCTCGCCCTCCAGCTCACCTGCCTCCCGCTCCCCCGCCTCGCTCTGCCACTCGCCCTTCTCCCCCGCCCCACTCGGGAGCTCGCCTGCCTTGCTCTTCTGGTTCTGGGGACCGTCCCACCTGCTCCTTCTGCCCAGGAACCCGCCCCACTTCCTCGCCTGGATTTGGGGCACAGCATGCTTCTCTTCACTCCCCGCACTCTTAGAGAGGGTCCCCTTTTCCACCGTGCTTGGGGGGTCCCCTCCTTCCTTCTCTGCTGTCCCTGACTGTGCCCCCTCCCTGGGCCCTTGGCTGTGGGGCCTGGTGCCCTGCCCATCTTTGCCCTGGGGCTCAGCCCCTGTGGGCCCTTTGTTCTGGGGAGCCCCATGCCCCCTTCCCATTGTGCCTTGGCCCTTCCTGCCTTTCGTCAGTGGCACCGTCCCTTGGTCTGCGTCCCCAAGACCCCCGGTCCGAGTCTTCTCAGCTTTCGGGGCCAGATGCTCAGTGCCGGCCTGGGGTCCACAAGGAGTCCCTGGGGTCTCCCCTTGCTTTCCCCCGCCAGGGTCTGTGGCTGGGGGTGCGGTCTTGCAAGGGGGAGGGGTCCTCTGCTCTGGCTTGGCTGAGTCCGGGTCCAGCTTGGCCACCATCAGCAGCACGTCGCCCCGCCTCACACCCCTCTTGAAGGGCAGGGTCTTTTTGGCCGGTGTCCCCCCAGAGCCCGGCTCCGGGGCCTTCTCCCCATTGACAGTGGTCATCGTCACCGGGCTGCTGCTGCCCACCCCCTCGCCGTCCTTGCCCGGAATGTTTGAGCTCCCAGAAGAGCTTGACTGGGTGTCCTGGGAAATCTGCTGGCTTCCAGAGCTGGTGCCAGTGCTGGACTTGCTGTTCGTTTGGCTGGTAGAAAATTCTGGGGTCTAGGAGAGAGAGACCACAACCATGCCCAGCTGCCCTGACGGCTTTGCCACTCGCTCACGCCTTCATCCATTCATTTAGCCGTTCACCCTTCCGTCCATCCTTCCAAAGATCTGCCAGGCACCAAGCCACGCCCGGCACCCTGTCCTTGGCCCAGCGCCTCAAAGCCAAGTGGCAGAGTGGAAGGAAGGTGGGTTTGGGAGCCCGACAGAACCAAGTGCAACCCCCAGCTCTGCTATTCCCTAGCTGTGTGGCCTTAGCTAAATGACTCCCCCTCTCTGTTTCCTTATCAATAAAATGAGGATCACAAAGGCCTGTCTCGCAGGGCGGATGTGAGGATCTGTGTTAATACAGAGAAACTGAGCCCAGCACCTAGTACGTGCTCAGTCATGGCAGCAGCAGCTGCTATAGTTACAGTCATTGTTTCCGCCTTGATTCTTCCTGCTAGACCAGGAAGGGGTCACGAAAGGACTCAGGGCCTGACATGAGAGGGTCTATTCTCATCTAGGCTGTGACACTTTTCAGCTGAGCTATGGTGGACAATATCCTCTGCCCTGTCCTCTTTGACCCTCGTTTTTTTGTTTGTTTGTTTTTATTTTTTTCTTTTTTTGAGACAGAGTCTCACTCTGTTGCCCAGGCTAGAGTGAGTGCCGTGGCGTCAGCCTAGCTCACAGCAACCTCAAACTCCTGGGCTCAAGCAATCCTGCTGCCTCAGCCTCCCGAGTAGCTGGGACTACAGGCATGCGCCACCATGCCCGGCTAATTTTTCTATATATATATATTACTTGGCCAATTAATTTCTTTCTATTTTTAGTAGAGACGGGGTCTCTCTCTTGCTCAGGCTGGTTTCGAACTCCTGGCCTCGAGCGATCCTCCCGCCTCGGCCTCCCAGAGTGCTAGGATTGCAGGCGTGAGCCACCACGCCCAGCCCTGACCCTCGGATTTCCCTCAGTCAGGCAGATACCACCTGCCCATCCCGATCTTTTATAGGCTGAGATGCAGAAAAGCACGTTGGACATCACAGAAGATGAAAGAAACTGAGCTGCTGCTGCTGCCGCTGCCCTGGTCCCTCCCACCACGCTGCCCACGCCAGCCGAACACTCCGGTGTCTGCCCCCGCGGTCCGCCGTGCGTGCCTGATCTACACACCACGGCACGGCGCACCCCTGGGGTTTCCACTGCTGGCTTCTCTGCCAGGCCCTTTCCTGGCCTTGTATTGTCAGCCCTGCTCGGTCCTGCATGCTCACGCCAGCCTGGCTGTGGCCTGCGGAGCTCACAAGGTCAGCTTTGTCCCTGCTCCTGCGGAAGGAGACCCGGGGGCCAGCTCTGCCCTGATGCCCGGCTCCATCACGCGCCCTCGCCCGGGTTCTTTTGTCCCTGACGGCGCCAACACAGCCTTGCGGACTCCAATCGATGCCTGGGGATCTGAGACTCACGCCCTCCTGCGCTCGATTCTGCCCCACAAAGCTTCACATCTGGGTCTCTCTGAGGCCCACTACCTCTCACCTGCACCAGCGCCACAGCCCCTGAGCTGGTGTCCCTTCGATTGGCTGCCCGTCACTTTGAACACGACCAAAAGATTTGGGTGGCCGACCGCAGCCTACAGGAGAAATCCTTCAACGCCACCGTCGGACATTCAACATCCCCAACGAGGAGCGCCTGACCTCCCGCAGGACTCACTGGCCCTGTTCGTTTCCACGTGTCAGCTGCATTGGGGGTCTCCTCCCACCCCCACCCTTCCCTGCTCGAAGGCTCTTGTGTGTGCTCAGCTTGCTGCACGGTGTGCCCTGTCCTCTCTCCACGTCCCACTCCTCTATCTATACCCAGCTCAGATGGCACCTCTCTACACATCTTTGCCTGAAGAATCAGTGGGGAACTGATCCACGCATCCAAGACGTCCCTGAGCCCTGTTGTTAGTCTACACCAGTCACTACCAGTCAGGGCACGACTGTGCCGTGCACTCCTTTCTAGCTGTCATTTGAGGAGTGCCTTCTTAGTGCAGCAGGCATCAAATCCGTCTCATAATCTAGCTGTCATTTGTGTCTCTCTCCTGTTGCAGGTAGTCCATGCCCTAGCACAGTCTCCATCTTCAGCTTTGTAATAATGATAGTATGATAACAGCCTTCATTAGAGATCCCTTACAATGGGCCATCCACCACCATCATGCAGGACCCTATTTAATAAGGACCCAGTGGGACAACTTCTGAACTTCTCCCCATTCCGCAAGTAAGGAAGCAGATGCAAAAATATGAGGTGGCCTACAAGATAAAACCAGGCCTCTCTGTCTCCAAAGCCAGTGCTGTTAGCTGGTGCATATTACACGCTTTTTCTTGCCTCGTTAAGGCTTATTGGAATCTCCTGGGGAGCTTTAAGAACAACAGGGATGGCTTGACCCTACTCCCAGAGAGGCTGATTTAGTTGGTCTGGGTTGTGGCTTCCAGGTGATTCCAATGTGCAGCCAGAGCTGAGAACCGTGGCTGCGGTGCCCACAGCCAAGTGGTGCAGTCTGACCTTCTGCGTCCGGGCCAGGCATGGCCTTGGATGTGACTGCACTTGGCAAATCTCACCACTGTCTACACCAATTGGAAAAGTGAGTCAGTGCCTTATTATTAACCAACCTCCCCAGAGGAGACAGTGGCATGAGCATGTTCCAAACAAGATAACCAACCCCAGCCTCCCCCGACCCCATGAATTCTCTTTCTCAGTCACCAAAGCCCTGCACCCTTCCTGGCATATAGAGGGAATGGCACTTATAGAATCGCTGGGGCTCAGAGGAAACTCTTGGCAGATCCATTTTAGAGATGAGTAAAGTGAGGTCAAGAGAGCGGGAGGGATTTGGCCAGGACCACAGAAAGTGGTGGGGCTGGAGCTAGAAACCAGGTCTCCTTGACATTCCAGGTCGGTCGCTTTCTACTCTGGTGGTGTTCCAGCTTCTCCCTGCCTTGGGAAAATCAGCTCACCTCCCCAAGCCTCATTTCCCATTCCTGCAAAATGGGATGGATCCCCGTGGCTCACCGCAAAGACTGAACGAGGAGCGGATGAAGCGGTCGTGCTGGGGCGAGGAGAGAGAATAAGGAGTTACGTACTGATCGGGACAGACAATTAACTTGGCAGGAGCCAGCCGGGGCCCGCTGCCCCGCGGGAACACGCTCTGAGGCTCCCTTGCTCCAGGCCCAGGGACATCTTGGCCCAGGCTCCAGCCACCTGCTGTGGGCTGCAGCCTGTCCATCCTGCGACTTGCCCCCGAGTCTCCACCCCAGGCCCAGCAGTGACAGTTTGTTCCTACCCACTCAGCTCTGCCTCTTAGCTCGTTCGCAGTGACGCCAGCATCGGCCACAGCCTCGTGGAACCCTTCGCCCCGCCAGGCCTCTGTGGCACCACCTCGGCCACCTCACTCACCAGTCTTTCTCCAGGCAGCTCTCGAGAGCAGAGAACACACAAGCTCTTGCCCTAGCTCTGCCTCTGCCTGGCCTCCTGACCTTGGGCAAGTCACTTGACCTCTCGGGGCCTCAGTCTCCACCTCTGATAAATGGGTAGAATGCCATCCACCCCCACTGTGGTACAGGGCATCCGATGAGCCCGTCAGCAGCAAAGCAAGCATCGCCTAGCGATAAACAGCGTAAGGCAACATTTCATCATGGCCTGCTAGCAGCCTACTGGGATCCCCTTTGGACCTCACTTATGCCTTAGGTCAGGGAAGGGTTGGGACAGAGCCTGTCCTCCATGTCACCTCCCCCATAGAGACTTGGCGGGGGTGTTTCAACAGCTGCCGAGCAGCTGCTGGAGGACTTCTCTGGTGCAGCGGAGTCGTTAATCGGACAGGTGCAGGCGTGAGCGGGACTGGCTGGGAAAACCAAGGCTGAAGTAGGGGGAGGAGCCGGGCGGCCACTTGGCTCAACCCCACACCAGGCCCTGAGGCCACCAGACCTCTCAGCCCAACCAGTGCAGCCTTCGGCTTGCCCCAAGGGGGCGCTGGAGAGACACGGGGCGATGCGGTCTCTGCCTAACCCAGTGCGACTCCCAAGCTGTGCTGGCTGCCAGCCTGCCTTCCTCCTGTCCAGCCCGCTCCCCCTGCCTGGGTTCCCTGGTTAAGGAGGAGGAAGAAAGGAGGGAGAGAGCACTGCCTCCACCAGGGACAAGTGTGCAAGTCCTTAAAGCACAGGGGCTGCATCGTGTCCGTCCACTGCTTCAATCCAGCAGTGCTATTCAGAACAGTTGAGGGTTTTGGGGGGACATCCACCAATCAGAAGGGACACCAGCTAGAGGAAGGTACTGAGGTTCCCGCCTGTGCCAAGCATTAACCCTTTAGTTATTGGATGGTGGCCATTCTAAGGGACTCAGGGTGAGCACCGCAGCTGGAGAGCACCTGGGACTTTCGATCATGGCCAATTGTCACCTGCTATGGAAGGGTTCAAGATTTTAACAACCCGTATAACTATGCCATGAGTGCCAATGGAATATCTTTTCTGCTTAAATTAATGTGAATCCACCACACACCCTAGCCAGTATCTAGGTTTCCTTTTCTGCAAAAAATAGCAATGAAAGCATCTTCACCAATAATCCATCAACTGACATCGTTCATTCATTCATTCAACAAACATTTGTCGAACAGTCACTATGAGAGCCGCTCACGATACGGAGCTGAATGAGAGAGGCGGTCGTTGCTCTTAAGGAATGCCTGGTCAGATACCTCATATAATCAAATCATGACTCTACCAACCACGATTAAGACAGGCGCAGAGAGTGCGGTGGGAACCAGAGGAAAGAGGGCGCTGGGAAGACTTTCCAGAGATGCGCTACTTGAGCTGGGTTTTGAAGGATGTGTAGGAGTTCATCAGATCAAGTTGAAGAAAGGACATTCCTCGAAGCCAGGACAGCAGGAGCAAAGGCAGAAAGACTCAAAGGCTAGTGACTGAGAGGAGGCCCATGAGACAGGATGGTAGGGGTGAAACGGCACGAGGACCGTTTCCTGGGAGACACTTACCTCTGGTTCCGGAGAGGCGAGTGCTGCCTGTTTCTTCTGTCTCGCTTCCTTGGCCTCTTTCTCAGTCTCCCGGACCAGTTGCTTAATGAAGCCCCCTGGGATGACAGAGAAAAGGGGAGGGGGCGAGGACGGTGGGGGGCTCTTGTCCTCTTCCCGGATCTGTTTTGCAGAAGCAAGGAAAGAGGGAGCTCAGTGAGCGGACCAGCAGGGGCACGTGGCCCTTCAAACACGTTGCAGTGGGAGCCTGGGAGGGGCCGGGAGGGACACGCTCGGCCAAGCCCAGGGTGAGAGGCCACAGCAAAGGCAGGGCAGCATGGAAAACAGGAAGGTGATCTCTGCCTAGACGGAGTCTCCTCAGGTGTGAATTCAGACCACGAGGCCTCTGGTTGCCTTCCTGGCCATAGGGACACACCCATCTCTGGGAGGACCTTGCTCCGGAAAGAGCTTGTCTGGTTTCCAGAAGGGGATGGGCCACAGGGAAGCGTGCACGTTCTCCTGCCTACCTCTACTTGCAGGTAATAGAATAATCACTTAATTAATATGGTTAAATGGGGAAGGCCTTGTAGCCGTGACTTATATAAGGATCCAACCCTGTGACCCCAGCCCTCTCATGGCGCTGTGGCTTCTTGACGGTCCTTAAACCAGGACCCGGGCAGCCAGGGGCTCCCTCACACTGGGTCCTAAATGAGGCAGGCTGGGTTCTGGCATTTTCCACCCAGAAACGTGGCCCAGGCCGAAGCTGGCTGGACTTCAGTCGCAGCCGAGACCCTTTTGTTGGCTACAGCAACCCTGGAGGCTGGGGCACCGTCCTGGCTGTGGCCCCCTGGGATGTGTCTTTAACCTCCATCACTGTGACTGCTCGTGAGAAGAAAAAAAAGGTCACCAGCGCTTTATAAGGAAGAGCTTGACACTGGCTAAAAATAGCCCCTTATCAAGGTACGCCCGGCGTGTGCGATAAGGGCGTGCTCTCTGCAGCCCTGCTGATGCAGGGGAAGGGGTGGGGGGTGGGAAGGGCAGGGAGACAAGGCGGAGGCCGTGGGGTGAAGGCGGTGGGTGCAGACCTCGGCCCGGGCGCAGAGAGGAGGGGCGTGCACGGCCGCGCTTGCATTCAGGCCACTCTCTGTAGGCGGGAGGGGGTCACACTCGGCAGGTGGACCTCTGCCCCTCCCACCACTAACCTCAACGCCACCCCCAACCAGGCCGGGAGGGGAGAGGGCATCCAGCCCACAGATAACACCTCCAACTCATCGAATCACAAGGTGGGGTGGAGGAGGTAACAGGCACCCGGAAAGAGGCAGCCTCGGGATCTCATAAGAAACACCAAGGGGGAGGCCGGGCGCGGTTGCTCACGCCTGTCATCCTAGCACTCTGGGAGGCTGAGGCGGGCAGATAGCTCAAGGTCAGGAGTTCAAAACCAGCCTGAGCAAGAGTGAGACCCCGTCTCTACTATAAACAGAAAGAAATTAGCTGGGCAACTAAAAACATATAGAAAAAATTAGCTGGGCATGGTGGCGCGTGCCTGTAGTCCCAGCTACTCGGGAGGCTGAGGCAGGAGGATTGCTTGAGCCCAGGAGTTGCAGGTTGCTGTGAGCTAGGCTGATGCCATGGCACTCTAGCCCGGGCTACAGAGTGAGACTGTCTCAAAAAAAAAAAAAAAAAAAAGAAATACCAAGGGGGCTAAAGCAGTAAGTTGGAGGAAGAGCCTGTTTCCAGTTCTCCATGGTAACCTCAGGCAGGGGCCACAGAAGCCCAGCCCTACAGCACAAGCCTGGCAGAAAACAGCCCTTCCTTGGCCCCCACGTGCCTCCCCCTGTGTGACCCCCAGTGCTCAGCAGAGGGGCCACAAGGAGGACCTAACGGCCAGCTGGGCTGCCGTCCCTTCCCCACTGCCGACAGGAGCAGGGAAGACAGGCGGCGACGGGAGGGGACAGGCATGGTCACCCAGCTGGGTTGCAGAGGCCCTGGCTGAGCCGGTGGGCTGGGAGAGGACGGAGGTGGGTCTGGGCATGCCACAAGGACGGCAAGCTGGGAAGCGCAGGCGGGCCGGAGCACGTGGGGCCTGATTCGTCCCCCGGGGCCCTGACTTGTCCCCGCGGCTGCAGCCCCAGCCCCGAGCGGCACTTTCCTTCTGCTCCCACAGGGCGAGGCGTGACGAGATGGCCATGCTGAGGCCGTGCCGGGCCGTGAGGATGAGATGAGATGAGATGAGATGAGCTCGCCGCCAGACAGCACGGAATGAGGCTCTATGGACACACGCAGCACATGGGGTGGAGGGACACGGGACTGACGCATGGAGACACGGGGGAGAGAAGAGAGAGACAGGTTAGATCCGGGCACAGCCCCTTCCGCCCCCCACCAGTGCCATCAACCAAGCCACAGACAGGTGCCACCACTGTCATTGACCCTGCAGGAGTGACCGTGCCCTGAAATGGCTTTCCTCTTGGCCCCACACTTTAACTTTCCTCGGGATACAACACACAACATTAAAAAAAAAATACATAATCCTATGCGTATAGCTCAGTTGCTCCTACAAAAAGAACGCGCCTATGTATAAACTAGCACCCTGATCCGGACTTTAAAAATTGTAGTTTTATTGATAAGAAGTTCAAAAACAGGCAAATCTAATCTGTGGTATCCGAGGTTCGAGGAGCCCTTGGCTTTTGGCTGGGAAGAGGCAGGAAGGAACTTGCTGGGGCGATGCAAATGTCCCGTATCTTGATCTGAGGGTTGATTGCACAAGTGTGTCAAAGGCAAAATTTCGTCCTGATGAACAATTCAGATGGAATGCTTTGCTGTATATGAATCGTATCTCAATTCGACAACTAAACGGAACCATAGGACCCCCCTCCTGCCCCCTTCCAGCCACTCTCCCCCAAGAGGAACTGCTGTTCTGACTTCTGACACTGTGGGACAGTGGGGTTTTCTTCTCTGAGGGAGAAGAAAACAGTTGGACCATGCAAATTAGGGGAAAGTGGGAAGCCACCGCTCTCGATTGGTCCCGCACTTTGGGGACATGATATGTCATCATATTGAGAGGCTTAACAGACTTTCACAATTTTGACCTAGAAAACCCTCTGCTGGGAACTAAATTTGAGGAAGTAATCCAAAACCAGAAAATTCCATCGCCGTGTTGCTTGTAGCATCAGAAAAGCAGACACGGGGTCCAATCACGAGAGAGTGTCAAATAAGAGAAGAGCACATCCAATTAAAAGTAATAGTACTAGTCCACTGAAAAGGATGTTTAGGAAACATTGTTTTTAAGTGGCCTCTTTGAGGTGTCATTTGTATGCCATAAGACTCACTCATTAGAGTGTTCAATTCGATGGTTTTTAATATGTTTGCAGAATTGTGCAACTGTCACCACGATCTAACTTTAGAACACCCTCATGCCCCCAAAAGACACTTACGTCCACGTACAGTCACTAGCTGTTCCCTCCTTCAGCTCCAGGCAAACACCAGTCTCCTTTCTGTCTCTATAGATTTGCCTTTTCCGGACATTTGATATAAACCGAATCGCACAGCATTTAGTCTTTCACATCTGGCTTCTTCACTTTGCAAAATGGTTTTGATGTTCAGTATGTTATTGTGTGTGTCAGTAACTCATTCCTTTTTGTTGAGTCCATTGCAAGGATAGATATTTTTTTGAAAAAAAATTCATGCATTAGCTAATGGACATTTGGATTGTTTCCACTTTGAGGTCACTATGAATAACGTTGCTACGGTCACCTAAGTCGTTGTGTGTGCCCAGATGTTTTCATTTCTCTTAGGTAGATTCCTACCAGCGAAATTGCTAGGTTGCACGGTCTAACTTTATATTTGATGTTTTAAAGAAGCTGCCGAGCTGTTTTCCCGAGTGGCTACGTCATTCGCCACCCCCCTGCAGGGTACGAGGGTTGTTTGAGGAGCTCTGACGGCGACACTGGAAGGTGCCCGGCTCAGCTTGTAAGGTGACGAAGGTAGAGTACCCGGCACACTTGAAAACCGCCCAAAATGAGCAAATAACAAAGTGCTTCACGTAGAAAGTCAAGTGGGAGGAGATACACCCAGGTCTTAGCAGGAGTGGTCTCGAGCAGAGGAACAAGCGTCTTTCTTCTTCCTTTGACTTTTTTCACTTCCAGCTCGAGCCCGGGCAATGTCCTGCCCTCCAAGCGATGTCCTTCACTGACCCCCTCTGAGTGATGCCTGCCCCCGGGCCCGGCTGTCAGAGCAACCGTCAACCGAGAGATTTATACGGCCTCGTGGGCCGGGAAGGAGCTGCCTTTGGGGACTAGACCATGAGAAGACAGCGTCGGCAGGTGCACGACCTGGAATCCGGTGACAGCCGCCTGGGCGCCCTCACCCTGAGGAGCCGGCACTGTCACCTCCCGAGCGCCCGCTGTGAGCCCCGATGGGGTTCAGACCCAGAGGGAGGGCCTGGCTTCAAGGCTGTGCTCTCGGTCCTGCTCCGCGTTCAGCGACGCCCCCTTGGCAGCGGGCGGCGGCCGTGGCAGCGTTTACACCACAGGCATCGGCGGACGCTACGATTTGTAGCTTTCGTGCCGGGAGCTGGCCGGTAGACACTCCCCAGCACGTCCCCGGCCGAGAGCCCAGCTCTCCTCCGCAGCCTTGCGAGGAGGAAATCTCAAGATCCAAAGATCCAAGAAGGGCCACTTCAGCTCAGATGGGGCCACGTGCCCAAGGGGAGCCCCGGGAACATGTCCCCGTGGAAACAGCCACGTCTTTGCTTTAAGGAAAGCATCTCCCACTCTGCGGCTTCTCCAGCCTGCAAAGGCCCGGGAAGTGGGGCCCTGGACGTGAGCCCCCATCTCTGAGGAGAGGAGCTGGGGGAAGGGAGGGGATGAAAGACACCCCCCATTCCCTTGGGTGACACGGGAGAGGCCCCCGAGTGACCCACAGGCTCCGTGAAGCCCGGGCTGTGAATGGGTCTGACGGGAGGTGTCTGCCCGGCGCCTGTCCCCACCCCTGTGGGGCTGCCTCCCAAGAATCACCCTCGGCTTCAAGGTTTCAGGGGGAACCCTGGCCTTGGTCTGGGCTGTCCTTGGCCCCGGGGCTGCCAGCCCGCCCAGAGGGCCCCAGCACACGGGGGCGAGCACACAGAGCTCGTTGCCTGTGTCCGGCCCCGCAGAGGCCCGGGCCAGCCCCACTGACCCAGGGCCAGGAGCCACGTCCGCCCGGGAGGCTTTGTCAGGCCTTAATTTAAGCGAGTGTTCTTATCACCCCGCTCCCGTCCAGGCCTGAGGCAGGCACCTGCCCGTCTGCCCTGCTTTGAGCCATGAGGGATCACGGTGTCGAGTTTCAAGTCTCCCCTTGGGGTGAGGGAGGCTGGTGGAAAGAAAGGCAGCCCCCAAGGCCAGAGAGAGCTTGTGACTGTTTTCCACGTAGACATTCCGGGCCTGAGTGGCCCCGTGGGGCCCTCGAGGCTTCCCCGCTTTCTCCGTGGTGTCCAGTCTGGACATAGCAGCCAGCCCTCCAGTGACGTTACCTGTCTCCAAATAAAGCCCGAGTCTTTATGGCAGCCTCTGTGTAGGGCCCCTGACAACGTCCTCCTTTAGTTCTCCACACAGTGACGCTGACTCCTGGACACGCCCTTCCAGGGACTTCCTGACCTCGGGGCCTTTGCACATGCTGTTCCCTCTGCCTCAAATGCTTTTCCTTTGTGACTCGTGTCTTCATCTCCTTCAAATCTTTGCCTGGAGTCGTCTTCTCAGGGAGCCTGTTGTTCTCACCCCCTATTTAAATTGCAACACAGCTCTCAGTCCCACCCCACGCCCTGACCAGAGCTGGGCCCCTGCGAGGGCCAGAACGTTCATCTGTGAGTCCCAGAGCCTCGCACGTCCTTAGCTCTCAATACGTATTTGTCAAATGAAGGAGTCGGTGAGCAAGTGAGTGAGTGAGTGACTAGGGGCATTGCTGAGGAGGGACAGAGCAGCCAGTCTGCGGCGCAGGTTGCTGACATCCTTCTAGGCCATCAGCACCCACACATGGGGTCCTCAGGGCCCGAGTTCACATCCTGCAGGACCCTGGGGGCTCTCTGGGCCTCAGTCTTCTTAGCTGCACAATGGGAGGGTGGCAACATGTTAAGCAGGTGGCTCAATCCCTGGTGACTGCTTTCAACTTGATTTTCATTTCCGCTTGACTCTGGTTCAAACCGGCCTGGAGACGCCAGCCCAGCACCTGCACAGGTGGCTCACTGACATTTAGGGAGAAGCAGCTTTGTACCAAGCACTGAGATAGACCTTCACACTCAAACTGCCTTGGGCACCCTTTCATTCCCGCTGGGCCGGAAACGTGATTATATTAAAATCCATTATCGCGTTTCGGTCCCACAACGGCACTCTGCGGTTGGCGTCACTCCCTGGGAGCAGACAGCAACTCAGAGAGGTTAAGGCATTTGCCTGAGGTCACCCAGCTAGAAGGCCGAGGCGAGAGCTGCCCCGGGTGTGTGTGACTCCACACACGCATGCTCAGTTCTGCAGCAGTGATGGTAAGAGCAGAGCAATCTGGGGGCGCCCTGTGTCCCGGTGGCGTGGAACCCCGGGGAGCGGGCCCAAGCGGGTCCACCCAGTGGGAGGGCTGGTGTTCAGGGTGGCCTGATGTTGACTTCCCGTCTGTCTGGCGTTGGTCATGGTGCCGGGTTGGTCATGTGGCCTAGCCAGGAGCAGGGAGGTCAAATGTGACCAAGGTCACACGGGAGAGAGTGGGGCTGTCCCAGGTGCCTAAATCCCTGTACCTTCTGCTCCACTCTGAGCCCTCTGCCCTCCCCGCCTTGAGGAAGGGGATGCAACAAAATCGAGGCTGTTGATAATAGTTCCCCTGGGTTTCTGCACCGATGCATTCTGAGATTTGAACCGTTCACATCATTTGCTTTTCCTGACAACCCTATGAAGCGGATTCTCTGAGTGACTCCGTCTCAGGCCACCCAGGCAGAGGGAGGGGAATGGCCTTGCACTTGGCCAGCGGGCAGCATGGCTGGTTCTTAGACCCAGGTGTGCCGACTTCAAGGCTGCGCTCACCATGGCCGCTGTCACGCACCAGTCCCCTGGCGCCAACCGCCTCTGTGCCTGGCACGCGGCAGCCTCTCAGAGAAAGCCACATTCCTGTCCCCTTCCCGGCTCTTACTCATGTCCACCACCCACCGCGAGCCTGCTGCGGCACCTCCTGCGTGACGCCACACCTGGGCCGCCGCCCGTGCCTCCCCGCGGGACCCCAACAGCCTCCCGCCCCCTGCGCCCCAACACCCTGTCACCTGCCCGCCGCTCTACTGGCCACACGGCTTTGGACGCTATCTGTTCCTTTGTCATTTCCATCTTCCTTGCAAACTCTGTGTTGCCCGCAGTGAGGCTTGTGAGTGTCCGTGTGCATCCCCCAGCGAGCCCACGGGGTCCCTGGGGGCGGGCAGAGGGGTCGGCCACCGCGTGGAGCTAAGAGGTGACACCTGGTCTCTCTGGAGGTCGGTCACATCAGAGGCCAGGCACGCAGGGGTAAAAAAGACTCTCGGAGAATTGACAACACCCCCTTCAGATTCGTCCGCCACCTCTTCTACGTTGCTCCGTGTGCCTGCAGGTGCTGACCTGCGTAGACTCTTCCAAAGGGCTCCCTGGTTTTCCAAACTCCAGGTGGGTCCGGCGAGTAAGAACCAACCACGGCGGGAGATCAGAGGGTGTCGTCTGCGTCTGGCTCCCCGGCACTGGGGGTCGCGGGTTGGCTGCCTCCCTCCACCCGGGGTGCCTGCAGGGCGCCCTCCCCGCCCCACTTCGCTCCTGCTCGGGCTGTAAGTCCCTCCCCTGACACTCCAGGCCCAGAGGAAGTAACAGCTCCTACCCTTGCTAAGTCCCCCGGTGCTGCACCGTCCATTAGGGGGGTGGTTGGCAAATCGTTCCTGTAAAGGGCCAGATAGTCACAACCCTCGGGGCCTCGAGGGCCATAGCTCTCTCTTGCAACTGCTCACCTCCGTCCTCACAGCTCGAAAGCAGCCACACGCAGTGTGTCAGTGCATGGGCGCGGCTGTTCCAATACAACTTTATTTTTTAAACCTGGTGGAGAGTTGGATTTGGCCCGTGGGCTGTCCTTTGCTGACCCTGACCTTAATGGTTCCAGGGCATCCTTCCCCCACTCTGGGAACCAGTCCCTTTCCTGAATTCTCATCAAATGGTTCTGCTGGAGCAAAGGGTCTGTGTCCTGCCGGAGCTCTGACCACACAGCCACCTTGTCCCGGAGAAGGAGAAGACCTGCCTGGGAGAGGATAGCACGATGGGATGGAGGCAGTGGCTGCAACCTCCACATGGCATGATCTCTCCAAGGGTGGCTCAGGCTAAGATGCTCTGTGCCCCAGGGGCTGACCGCCGGGGACTGCCCTCCCTTCCCCTGGCTCTCTTGCCATCTGGATTCCCCCTGAGTGTGGCCTACGGAAGGCCAGGTGACCTGAGTGCAGCAGGAGCTAGAGGCCAGGTACTTGGTCCCCACTCTACCTCGATCCCTTCATCTCGGGTCCTACTTTCAGCAAAGACTGTGCGTCTCTGTCTACAGCCAACGCCCCCTCTGAGTGGTCTTCCCCTTAACCCTAGCTGTCACTCGGTTCCTGAGTCGTTACCCTTCCTCTCTCGTGCCCCCCCAGGCCCAAGGCCAGTAAGGAGCTCCCACCACTGCTGCTCCCCAATGGCTTCAACACGCTTTGTGGGTTCCCTTGACCCCACGCTCATCTCTTGGGAGAACCCCTTCCTTAAAAAGCCTCTCCAGGACACCGGTGGAGTGCGCTGTTTTCTAGTGGGGCCGTGACTCATGCAGCCTGAGGGCAAGTAGGAATAACTCACATCTCAATTCTGATAGACGGGAAGGACTCAGCCTTTATCTGGGCATGATGGAAAAGTGCTCTGATCGATTATTAATGTCTGCCCTGGGCAGAGAATGAGGGAATGGCGCACAAGTCCCTTTTGCCAATCTAGCTTATGGATGGCAGAGGTCCTCTGACCTTTATGGTCCTCTGAGGCCATAAAACCCACTTCTAACCTGGCACCCATGGGTCAGGCAGGGGAAGTGACTCTTCCATGGTCCCACAGCCTCCAAGAGTGTCTCCCAGTCCCCAGGGCCTGACACTTTTTCTCCGACTAAGAGAGCTGCATCACCGGGACAGCCGTGCGCTGGCCCCAGTACTGCTCTCTGGAGCAATAGACAACCAGGTTGACCCCTTTTCCGTATGACACTTGTGGAATCTGCCCCCAATTTTCTCATCTGGAGCCTTCGACCATTTCTCAGGCAGCATAACTTCCAAGTCCTTCAGAATAATGGTCATTGTCCCCTGGGAGTTCTCTAACCTGCCCCCTGCAAGAGGGTGGCCAGGGCAAACATGGTGGGCTTCCTGCCTCCAGAGGGTGGACATCCCTTCTCGAAGTCCTGGATCTAAGCCTGGGCCTCGCTATCCCTGTTGTCGAACTCCTTATGAATGCAATTCTGCCGTCTGTCAAATGAGGGCGCAGTCCGTCTTGCCCACTGCACGGGGTGGTGGGAGTACTGGGCACACGCAGACCTGTGAGCCATTGCTGACACGATTGCTATTAATATGTGATGTCCTTCTGCGGCAGCCATGTCTCCAGTTGACGCCAGTTGAGTCCCAGGCGGATTAAAATCTCCAGATGCCTTGCATATCATCAGCTCACAAGCCAGTACTCCTCCACCCGCACCTCCATCCAAATCATGCAGTGGGTGTTTCTTAGAGAAATTAGAGAGAAAACCCTCAGCGCCTTCAGCCCTTTGAGCATCTCCCCTCTCCAGCCACCCTTACATGCCGATAAGACGTTAGACTGACCTCGCAGATGAGCCTCATGGCCTGGTGCGGGGACGTCCAGTAAAGTTTCTCTCACAAGAGATGTAGTTGGGACAGCCTGGGGAGCTGTTTCAAGGAAGATTCTGAGCTATGCCTGGAACTCAATAGGAGAGTGTGCTGTGATCAACTAGCAATGTCTGCCACTGGCATGGGAATGGCCAGGGGTGGTGCCTGTGCCAAGTATTTTCCATTTCCAGTCTAGTGTTTCCCCTGCCACAGTGAAGCAAGAAGCTGATCAGATTTTTTCCTGGGAGGCTTCCCTGAATGCTTTTAGGGTTCAAGTGCTCCATCAAAGGGCTAATTTTCTATCCTCTGCCGTGTTGCTACCTAGAGCTGTGCCGTCTAATATAGTAGCCACTAGCACATGTGGCTAGTTACATTGACATTAAATATCATACAATTAAACTAAACATTTAGCTTCTCAGGTGCACGAGCCACATTTCAAACACTCAATAGCTGCATGTGGCTCGTGGCTACCATGTTGCACAGCAAACATAAGAGGAGAGTTCCATCATCACAGAAAGTTCTGTTGGACGGAACTGGACTGGACCAGTGGTTCTCACCAAGTGGCAATTGTGGGCAACACCCTGGAAACATTTTTGGTTGTCACAGCTGGAGCGGGGTAGCTACCAATAGGCATCTAGTGGGCCAAGGACACTGCTAAACATCCTCAAAGCCCATGGCAGCCCCACAAGAGACAAAGAATTATCCAGCCTAAGATGTCATAGTGCCAAGGCCGATGCTGGTCTAGAACCCTGCTCTAGAAGAATTATGGCAAATTGGGAGGCACATTGAGGGAAGAGAAGGGCAACATAATCTTTGCTTTGAACAATACATAGACGTAACATCGAACCGAGAAGATGGGCCACCCATTGTTGACAGAAACGCAGGAGGGAAAGTAAGTCACTAAGCCTCTCTGATTCTCAATTTCCTCCTCTACAAAGCTGGGGACAGCATCACCTCCCTTGATAAATCAGTGCATTAAATGAGGTAATGAATGTGACCGGGGCTGCTTCTCTGTCCCTGTGACACAGGGTTACATGATGCATTATTTAGTCAGTGCTGTTCATTAGACTGAATAGCCCAGTGTGTAGCAGAGAGGCACTGAGTTCCAGTTTCATTTCACCTTGCATGACCTTGGGCCACTTAAGCCTCCGAATCTCACTTCCTCATCTGTAAAATGGGGCTAATACCTCACGCCCAAGCTCATAGGAATGTTTAGCGTGGATCAGACATTTAATCCTGTTGAGCAACCGTCTCTCCCTCAACCCAACAGCTGAACCAGCTGCCCTCCATGAAATTGAAACTCAAACCCCAGCTGGTTGCCCAGGAACAGCTGAAAATGCACTTAGTCTTCTGTGGACAGAGAACCTTGAAATTCCTGCTGCCCTGAGCAGGGGTCCCGGCTACGGATTTGGTGAACACACTTTGCCAATTCTTTGGGATCTTTTCTCCACTGCCGGAAACTACAATTCTTTAAAGTAAATAATCACCAGGGAGATGCACAGAGAAAGGTAGCGCAGAAAGGGAACATTACGAAGCTGGGTGAGTCACGCCCTAGGAGGGAGGTGACTCAGATGAGCTGGTGGTGTCTCTGGATCCTTCAGACTGAATGAGGCTATGTGTGTGTGTGTGTGTGTGTGTGTATGTGTGTGTGTGTGAGAGAGAGAGAGAGAGAGAGGAAGAGGAGGAGGGGAGACAGAGATCTGCCCTGATGTCCAAGGACCTTGTTTGTTGAATAAGACTCAACGCTCCACTGCAGGCCTCCATTGAAACTGGAGCTGAGATTGAACCCTTTCCTTCCAGGCTTCGAGGATGACGATGGAAAAGCTTTTGGAGGCAGGGGTAAAGGGGAGGGCTGGGATATGACTTCTAACACGGGAGCTCCAGGTGGTTCCCTGAGTGCCAACCTTGATGGCGGGGCTGATCTAAGCCCAGCACTGTCACTGCAGAGCTGTGTGTCATTGAGCAAGTTGCTTCCCCTCTCTGTGCCTCAGCTTCCCCATCTGTAAACAAAGGGGGCTGAATGTGGTGGCACCACTGGTTTCAAACCTACCTCTTCCATGTTTCAAATCATTTGATTTCACTTGGTTTAAATATTAAATATATGCCATAGGCCACAGCAACTAACAAGCATCTGCTTACAATGGGCCATTCAGGCTGTTGTTTTTGTCTACCAAGGACTAGGCAAGCCAGGGCCCAGGGAAAGGCCCTCTCACCATGGCCTTGCAGACTCCCGGCCGGAGTTCCGTCTTCTGTCGGCTCAATGTGGTTCTCTTTAGTTTTGGGGACCTGTGTTCTCATCCCAAAATGCCACAGAAGGGCCGGATCTTCTGCAGGGGAACACCAGCCTAATAAGATCTTTGCAGTAGTCAGACCCTTATAAAAGTGCTGTGCGTGTTTTCCATGCCTTTGAGACGCTTCCATGAGTTATTGGCAAGACGGGTGTTGAGCAGGAGCCCCTGGTGGTTTCGTTAGCTTGAACCAGCAGAAATGCCGTGCTCCAATTTGGCTGGGCACCAGAGCCACCCTCGAGGTAGTAAATCTGCGGATTTCTGGGCCCCTTTCCCAAGACTGTCCAATAGGGCTGGGATTGAGAATTGGGAATCTTCATTTAAAGAGCTCTCCCCCGACCCAGGTGAGTCTGACGGGTAGGAAGTCAACAACCCACACGTGGAAAAACACCTCCCTGGATGCTGAATTCTGAAAAAGATCCCCGAGGTGGTCTCACCCAAGCCCTGCATGGTTCAGAAGGAGAAACCAAGCTTCCGATGGGGAGGGGACTTGTCCAAGGTCACAGAGCTGGCAGAGCCCAAACCGGGCTACTCAAGGTGAGCAGGCCTGTGTGCAGACACAGCATCGAATATTTGTTCGTTGGTGTTATGCATGCAGCTCCTCAAAAGCCAGGAGATTCCCTCTCCTCCTCCTCCTCCTCCTCTTCCTCCTCTTCCTCCCCCTCCTCCTCCCCCTCCTCCTCCCCCTCCTCCTTTCTCTCTCTGTCTCTCTCTGCCCTTCCCTTCTCTCCACTGTTATTTTCTAGAGCTCACTCTTAACCCAAGACCACACGGGCCCCTCTCCCGTGTGCGCCCCCAGCACACATCGGGCATGTCGCCTCCACACAGGAGAGCGCAACTCGGGCCGGCGGCAAAGACAGCGCCCAGAGAACCACCACCCCGCTGGACGAGCCCCGGCGAGACCCTCAGCCTCCGTGGGCCGGCGCACTGAACGGGAGGCATCTTCTTGGACGGCCACAGAGCGAGAGCCACAGCCTCGTTTTTCCAGCCCCCGTGCACGCGGGCAGGTCAAGGCCGGACTGGGTACCTTGGAGCCGCCTGGGAGCCGACCGGGGGCAAACCGGGCTCCTCCCTCCCAGCCTCCCCTGTGTGGGGGTTGCAGGGCAGTGGCAGTCCCAGGCCTGCGGCTGGCGGGGTCTTCACAACTCCTGGGGGGGCTCTGTGGAAAGCGTAGACCCCTCCCTGCCCTGCCACGGGGGCCACTGAGACCTGTGGCTCTTCCCCATTCAGAGAGGCGCCTGCCAACGGCTGCACCACACACAGAACCCCTCCTCCCAGACAGAGCTCGAGCAAACCATGAAATCGAACCCTCCAGCCATGAACCTCCATTCCCCTTCCCCCAACGCTGCCCATGCTGCATTCAAAATAAAAAATAAAAACCACAAAAACCCATTAAAACAAAGGCTTGTCCTCCACAAGGTTGGAAACGTGAGCAGGGAACAGTCTGGCTCCCTGACCATAAACTGGAAGCCAATGAAGCAGAAATTTCTGGTAGTTGAGAAAAAATATAAACCCTGATGCCCACCAGCTAAGGTTCCACAGCGGAGGTTAACTCATGACTCTGAACACGCGTTTTTCCAAAATGAGCAACTGTGTCCTGACCGGGCGATCCTTCAAAGCATGGCTTGCCCCAGCACTGTGTTCGGAATCCACCGAAACACCCTCGTTTTTGAAGTGAGCGACATGACACGGGCCACTGGCAAAGGGACGAGGCCTCAGAGGCTCTCGACACCAGAAAGGCCCAAAATAGCCCAGGAGACCACAGGCCTGCCGCCCGCGGCCCCCGAAAGCACATTCCAGAAGGTGAAAATGTGCCCACCCGCTGGCGAGGCGCCCGTCGTAAACCCCAGCCCGACGGTACCTTCTCCACGAGCGGCCACGGGTCACGGGAGCCGAGACTGCTGGAGAGGTGTCCCCGGGTGGCAGCTAAGGGGCCTCAGGAAGCCGAGAGGGCAGGGGTGACGGAGAAATGGCAGGAGCACCGTCCGCACACACGCACACACATCCCTTCCCCACCGCCCCCCGCCCGCCGTCAGAGCCAACGTGACAGCAGCAGCTGAGTCGACAAGTCATCTCTAAAATTAGCCCGTGAGCCCCAGGTCTGGCCAGGAGACAGCTTGGGGTGGCCGTTGACAGGGCAGCAGAGAGCATGGACATATTTGGTGGCGCCCAGCAGGGAGGGGACAGCGCCGGACGCAAGCACATTCTCACGCGTCATCCCCCACCCCAGGGCGGGCCACACACCCACACGCCCACCTCTGCCCACGCGACACCCAGAGGCTGCAGGAGAGGGTCAAAGAGGAGAGCCGGCCGGCTGTCTGCCTTCCAGCTGGACTCCCGGAGAAAATAACTTGAACCAGCGCTGGTGCCTCTTGGTAAACAGTCGGTTCACATAAATGTGCCTAAATCGTAGGTGGCGGTTATCACAGGCCGGGCGCCAACCTGAGGGCTCTCATGAACTCATTTAACATTTCCTATAGCCCTAGGAATTAGCGTTTCCCCCCACCTCCATTTTACAGATGGGAAAACTGAGGCACGCATGGGCTAACCAACTTTTTCGAGGCAGGGTGGAAAGACAGGATTCGAACCCACGCAGTGCTGGCTCCAGAGAGAACAGATTGCCGTGAAAAGCACTGCGTCCATGACCTGAAAGGAGAAAAGTAGGGAGTTCAATAGATTAGGTAAATCATGCAGGTCTGCACAGCTAGTCAGGGGCTAACCCAGGTCTCTCTGGTTCCAAAGACCATAATGGTTGGAGCATGACGCACTGCTTCCGTAAGAATCTCAGCCGTGGCGACTTGTCATTCATCTTTCCCCAGGGCAATAGAGCACTCTTTTCCCAAAACAAGCATTTCTTTCTGGGTCTTGAGAATTAGCATTCTGTGGGAAGTTCCCTTCACTGGCACTAAGAGAAGCCCACTTTGGAAGTGACAGTCTATACAGTAAAGGTGACATTGAGGAGGGGTCCCAGGGGCCCCAGCGGAGAGCGGCATGGGACATTTAGGCTGCAACAGGTGAAGAAGTTGGAGACAAGAGGTCCCAGTGAGCTGTTTTCTCTATATAGTGCTAGCGCATTTGACATTGAAATAGGAATCCACCTTGTGCTAGGTCCTAAAACATCGTCTCTTGGGACTTGTCTGTCGCTGCTGTCTCCATGGCTGTTGGTCTTAAATGGTGGTGTGGACATGAAGCAGTGATTCTCTGGGCCCAGGGCTGGGGCTCTCTGTAAGCTGTGACTTGCAAAGATGGGCTTGTTGACTTGAAGAGAACTGTCCACCCGTCCCAGGAGGGTCGACAAGGCACATCTTTGCTTTATTTGCCTGCTGTCTGTGGTGGGTGGAGTTTTGCAAACTAGTACAGTCAAGTATAGCTCTGACCATCCACTTTGACTGAGGACAGCCCTTGTAGGCAAGATTTTGTCACCTCGCTGAGCATTTGCCCCACAGCCTCCAGGCTGCGTCCTCTAGGTAGGAGGAAAGCCATTCCTACCAAGGCATCCAGAGAATGGGTCACTTTGGGCTTGTCCCATCCAATTAGCATGGCGTCATGGATGGAGGAGATCATGGTGCTATTACTGGGCGTCCAATCAGTCCAGTGGCTGCAGGTCCTTTTGGGCAAAGAGTAGGGGGATCATTATTCCACACCCTGGCCGTGGGGATGCTTGTCCTTCCACCTGAAGACTTGGCCTCTCCTTCTGTCAACGAGTTCTGGGTCCACAACATAGCCAAGAGATTGTGACATTTTATGGGGCAGTTGACTTCAGTCTCCCATGCGTCGTTAATTTTTTTTGATGGTCCAAACCAAGAGGATCTTTGTCGGGGTGCTTCTTGGAATATCGCCTTCTATTGTCATCTCCACCCTTGCTGCTAGCCCCTCCTCCTCGCCACACACCGGGACGATTAAGTCCACCTGGTTTACGGTGGCGACGTACTATCACCTGGTCTCTCTCATTTTGGGGTCTTCTCATCCCCATTGCTCTCAGAGAGCCTTGTGGGAACACATAGACCCCCCCATTGTGGGTTTCACTTTCCGAGGTTTCAGTTACCTGGGGTCAACTACTGCCCCCAAATCGGCGAGTCCATCACATGGGATGCTTTGAGAGAGAGAGAGAGACCATATGCATCAACTTTTATTACAGTACAGTATATTGTCACAATTGTTTTATTATTGTTGTTGCTAATCTTGTATTGTGCCTAATTTATAAATAAAAACTTTAGCATAGTTGTGTACCTATAGGACAAAACAACATAGCATATACAGGGTTTGCCTGAAATCATGTATCTGTGATTTCAGGCATCCACTGGGGGTCTTGGGACGTGTGTCCCCTTAGATAAGGGGGACCACTGTGCATGCGTGTGTGTGCGTGTGTGTGCGTGTGTGTGACAGAGAGAGACAAAGAGTTCAAAGGCAGGAAATACCCAGCTTGCCCCTGACCTGTGATCCACAAGCAGACAGTTCTGCCCAGCCAGCTGTGGCTTTGGGGACCACCACCTCCTTGGACTTGTGGTTTAAAGTGACATGTACCAGAGGGTCTCTCAGCACATCTCTGTGGCAGCAGGGACAGCAAGTGACGGGTCTTAACCCTGGGAGTGGGCTGGACAGTATGGCATAGCTTCTTTGAGACGAACTAGAGAGGAGATGGACCTACGGAGTCTCCTCATTGCCTGGGTAGCACAGACTTGCCATGCGACACCCAGGAGGCACAAGCAGCTCGTCTCCCAAACCCTGACACTGTAAAACTGGCTGAGCTCCAGCAATCCGAGACACCAGCAGAAATGCTTCCGGCAGTCCCCTTCCTCTTTACAAAACCAGCCTGTGCATGGATTCCCCCCAGAGTACGGATTCTTCCCAATGAGCCACCCCCTGATATCTTAACAGCTTGATGAAGACACGCAGCTCCGAATAGGGGTGCGGGCGTGGGGAACAGCACACTGAAGCCAGCGTCTTTGCACAGGTCCTTTTTATTGAGATTCATACACGCAATTTAACGACACAGAAAACCAGCCCACCTGCTCCGACATAATTGTGAAAGATGGTGACAGTAACCGACGGCCGTGCTGTGCCACCCGCAGAGCAGGTGGCCTCAGACGTGGAACAGTGTCTCATGTAGGATGCCTTTTCAAACGTGCACTAGTAAGCATACACGGAGAAGGGATTATAAACCTTCACTGGCACAGTAAATACAAAAAGAGATAAAAACAAATGATATTTTTTTTTTCTGGTTACAATATCTAGATTTACAATATCTAGTTTACTGGCTTGACTTGGCATAACAATGCATGATAGAAAATGGATTTCTTTCTTGAAGGGTAGTAGACTTGGCCGAGAACACAGCAAGTGTGCTGCTGTGTCGATTGGCTATGCAACTATGAAAACACGCAGAGAAAAATGCCAGCGAGTCGCCCACTCGCAGAGACGGGTCTTCCTCCTATTTTCACACACGGCTAGGGCCCATCCAAAAATAAGACCTCTTGCAAACTTTTCATCCTTACACGAGGGCATTTGCCTTGGCAACGCCACTTTCCAAACTGTTTTGAAATAGCAAAAGGGGGAATGGTCACATTCAAATATGCTACTCCTAAAAGCAGTGCTTTTAAACACGGCTTGTTATATTTATAAAAAAGAGTGAGGACGGCCCTTTTCTCTTCAGTAAGTTGAGAAATCGGTGCAGCCACCAACTCTTGAAGCAATGGGAAGACGAGTTGAGGGGATTTGGAGCATTAAGAGTCAGAAGAGGTGTTCTGTGGTTGCACCTCTAACCCTAACTGATGGCCATGTGGAAGAGTCATCTACCTGCTCGGCTCACGAGGGCCCCTAGACGCTGTGGCTTTAAAAACAGATCTATGCCACGAGAGAATCACAGTGCAGTGTCTTCCAGAAATTCTTTTATGATCTAGCCAGTGCAGCATGCAGCATCCGGGGTACCTCTCAACAAGCAAGAGGCCTGGGAAGAGGCAGATGAGAGCGGTGTTTCAGAGCAAGTTTGCTGTCAGATGTCACCACGTGCGTGCGCCTCTCCACCCAGACAGAAGACGAGTGACTGTTGGGAACAGTCTATGGCAGCGAGAAGAAGACTTTGCCCCACATTGCTGTATGTGATTATCTCCATTTTATTGTATGACACACAGAAAGGACTGTCATTTCTTTAAATAACGAACTATACAAATAAAAAGGAGGCAGAAAAGATATGGAAAGTTTTTGATGAAAACAAACTTATGGATTCAATAAATAATATAAAACGCCTTTGTGCTAAAATAGAACTCTTGTCTTTTATATATATATATGTAGTTCAGTGATCTTTAGGTTACCCAGAAAAAAGCCAAATCTATTATCATTAGTTAAAACATAGAAAAATACAATTTAACAAAACTAAAAAAAAATGGCCAGTGTTTAGCTTACAAACCACATATAATATATACATCATAGAATACAATCAACTAAGAAACAAATCAAACTTCAAGTTCTTTGTAATATGAATACACAATCGGAAATATTTCTCCATTCCCTACCCTGACGTCAAAGACATATTTAGGACAAAATTCAAAAAGGAGGCATGGTCGCCAGCGTGTAGAGATGATCATGAGATTGCTAGATGCTGGAGAATGGACGCCACTGTGTGAATTTGAGTTATTTAACTCTAAAATGAAGGTGCTTTCCCCCTACATGTTTTAGGTGAAATGCATATGCCATTAACCCATTTTCTGTCGTTTTTTTGCTTGTTTTCAATAAAGGCGATTTAAAATTCGGGGTCCTGCGCTTATCGATGAATGCTAACCCAGCCAGGTCAGGGACAGGCCCCAGGAGACTGTGGGGGTGGACATCCCTGTTGCTCAACAGTAAAGAACAGCTCTCTTTGTCTTTGAGGACAAAGAAAATCTAAAGTCCATCATGACTTGAGAAAAACCAAGGAATATCATTTTAGAGTTCAACACTAAGAAATTTTAAAATATGGTCCAGATCAAAAAAAAAAACTTCACGTGAACATGGATTTAAGTACTTAATTCAAGCCTCTCCAGGAAACCTTCCATGTGAAGGGAAAATTGGTTAGATCTTAAGGAAAAGAATTTTAGTTTTGAAATTTAAACTATTAAAGCTCACTACAAAAATGGGCATGGCACACACAGCAAGGTTCCTGTTCTTCTGGGGGTTTTACTGGAACTCCAGTGGATTTGCCACAATGTCCCCAACTGGCCCATGCATTCACAGTGACCCGGACACCCCCTCTTTGCCTCCTGCGGCTCCAAACACAGGTGTTTCCCTGGACGATTGGTGCTGATTCAGCTCTAGCCTGCGCCTTCACTGGAGGTGGCCGGAGGACTGCCAGTAACACGACTTTCTCAGAAAGTCCTGATAGAGAGCAAATGGCCTCTTCCGCAGTTCAGTGGTTCCATATGCAAAAATAAAGTGATGAAGTCTTAAAGTAATCATTACTGTAATAAGGAAAAAAAAATGTCCTCTGTTCTGGAGAAAAAAAATCCCACCAACTTTAATGCGAGGCATTTCATTGGTGTTTTATGGTGTAAAGGGAATGGTTTTGACTAAATTAACTGCTTTCTTCCTTTTCCCCATTTCTATCACGAATGTTCCCTGACCACCTGTCCCAGACTCCAGGGAAAGCCGGGCCCCTCACCCAGCACAAACAACAAGTTACCCCCTCATGCAGGCTGGGGAGGAGCTAATTCATGAAACGTCTCTGAAAGACACAGAAATGTTTGCCTGAACATAACTGGGGAAAAAAAATTACATGCGATTAAATCATACAAGATAACTCTTGCCTTGCACTAGCGCATTTCTAAAGCATTTTTCTAGACTTACATGGTGTAAAAAAGGTCAAACTTGGAGAATTATGTTTTCTTCTTGAAATGTCAAAATTCTGAAACATTTATTTAAAAAATCAATTCCATTGAAAAGCCAAACATATTTAATTAATCCCAATTACAAAATCTGAGTGAAATAAAATTAGAAAAAAATGTGATCTTTTTAATCTCATTAAATCCCATTGTCATTTGGTAAACAGTACTTTTTAATGGCCATTGAGGCCCTTAAACCAATTGTTCCTAATATCTGCATGGCATATCTCAAACTGCAAATCAAGCTAAATCTTGTTTGTCAACAAATGGAGCACTGTTTGTTGCTGTCGCTATCTTGAGCAGAATGCTTCTTCTACCTGGTGTGCATTGCTAGACATTTGGCCCATATATATATATATATATATATATATATATATATATAGAGAGAGAGAGAGAGAGAGAGAGAGAGAGAATTTGAAATCGTAATGTCAGTGAATTGACCAATCAGAGGCATGACTACTTTGCATTAATGGTGAAGCAATAAACTGATGTCCGGGAGATTTGTTGAAAAAAATCATACTTAAACATGGCAAAGAAAGAAAATCAATGAGCCCCAAGGACATGAGGGGACAAACGCACTAAAGGGCATGTTTTAGGTTAAGAAGAATAAACTTGGATTCACAAAAGTTTTTACTCTAGTCTATAATAGGTTACATAGCAGCTTAAAGTATTCTATTCTATTTAGGCCTTGCTTTATAGATTCCTTTGAATCATGAAATCAAGACTTATTATAATAACAACATTTTATAGAAATAATATCGACCTCAATTATTTTCCTTGACAGTGTTAAGCTATCCCAACTATAGAAATCTAAAATAGTGAGAACACGTGGGCTGAATTCTGCCCTGCTTGACAGTCCAGATGTGAGAAGGGCAAACATCTAGGAATTACGCAACCTCTGAAAACCACCTAAAACACCCAAGCACTCCAAGACCTATAACCCAGCTGACTTCTCTGAACACGTGGGCACCAGGCGCGGACACAGCGGTGTTTGTCTGGGCGCAGAGACGTCCCGGTGTGACGTCCCGGCAGACTGGCCCCACAGCGGTGTTTGTCTGGGCGCAGAGACATCCCAGCGTGACGTCGAGGCAGACTGGCCCCACCAGAACCATCAAAGCAGACCCCAGAGCACAGCCGGCCACTGCCCTTGGAGGTGGCCTCCCTAATCCCACAGGGTACTTTTACAGAAATGACACGGCACAAGTGTACTTCTCAGTCATATCCTTATAAGTCGAATGCGAGTTGGGAAGGGGTCAAAGTTTACCTGGCATATGCTTCAGGCAAAAGGGCTTTTTGGTATATTTTCCAATTCAGTTTCTTTTCTAAAACAGAGAAGAGCCCTATTTTAATCTCAAGAGAAAAGGTAGTATTTTTGAAAGAGGTGTGGATTGGCTCAATTTTATGGCAAGTACGGGAAAGGCTGAAGATCCTTCTGAAAGCTTCTGCATGGCGAACGCCCCAGGTACTCGCGAGACGCTAAAGCCCTCGTGACCTGCTAAGCCCAGGCCCTGGTGGAGTCCTGGAGCCTTCGCAAGGGAAGGGGCGCAGAGTGGTCTCGACTGACAGCGCCGAGTGTGTATGAGCTTGTGATCTAGAAAGTGACTACCACATGCCCTGCTACAATTAACCAGGGCTGGAAAGATACTCTTTAACAACAGTTTTTCTGTTTCTGGTGGTGTTTTTTTTTTTTTTTTTTTTTTTAAGACAGGGTCTTGCTCTGTCACCCAGGCTGGAGTGCCGTGGTGTCATCATAGCTCATAGCAACCTCAAACTCCTGAGCTCAAGTGATCCTCCTGCCTCAGCCTCCCGAGTAGCTGGACTACAGGTGGGTCACCAATGTATGGCTAATATTTTTTATCTTTAGTAGAGACAGGGTCTCACTCTGCTCTTGCTTAGGCTGATCTTGAACTACTGACATCTGGGGATCCTCCCACCTCGGCCTCCCAGAGTGCAAAGATTACAGGCGTGATTTGAATACTATTCTTCCCTTTTCCATAAGGGGGATGCATGTAAATAGTATATCCATCCTCCTACACTGGAAATAACAGACAGCAGAACACGTATGTTCATTTAAACCCCAACTAGTAGTTGAGATGAGTAACAAACCTCAAAATTTCTCTTCCAAAGTAACTCCTATGAAATGACAGACCCTTTCAGTAAATGATCTTCCAAACTCTCAAAATACAATTTCATTAAAATTACTTTCCCAATGAACGCAGCACACACATACGAAAACGAGGACTTGGAACCACTAAAAATATCAAGGACAGGATACAGATAATTAGGATGTCAGGTTATTTATATTGTCAGCAGTTAAAGACACACAATAAAACTACACCAGGAACAGGACGAATATGCGGACTTCAAAATTGTTACTTTTGTAGTCTGATGGCATGGGGGGCTTCACTGGTTCTCATAACCTGGCGTTTATTTGGGGCATCGACAGGGCATGGGGACAGTGTGCAAAACAAACGTCGGGGCTGGGGGTGGCGGTGCTAGGATTAGGATAAAAAGCCCGTACGTTCTAACGTCGTCTCTGCCCTACGAAAGCCCAGTGCAAGTACTCATTAATGACAGATGAATGACAAGGGAAGTTAGAAAGCCAATACACACAGTTAACCCATTTCCACACATTCATTCCTCAGCATTCTTTTTTCAATAACATTCACTTTAAATTACACTAAAATGTAAAACAGACCTTTTTTTTTTTTTTTTTTGCACATCCATTACTGATATTTCCCTGGGGTCGGGCAGAAGGAACCGGGATGACTGTCGCACACGACTGCGTGTCGTGGAGAGCCCGGAGACGGACTCGCCCACACGTGTGTGCGCACCAGGCACAGGAAGGTGCTGTCTGTCTGAGCACACCAGATTTGAAGATTCTTGAAGACTGCTGTTCTCCCCGAAATCGAAAACGCCACCGCCTCTCCTTCTGGATCACTGCAAACCTCTCCCAGGACGGGCTGGGGGAGCGCCTTCAAGGACGGCGACCCAGCACACCGTGGGATACTGCCCCCGCCACCCCCCCTGGCTGTGAGCGCCCGGCAACAGACGACAGACAGGTCAGCGGCCGGGCACCACGTGCATGCCACTCAACAGAGAGGCCCTGAGTGCCACCTCCTCAGGAAACGTCCTCAGCTCTCGACCCAGGACAGCCAGAGGTGAGTCGTAAAGTGCACAGAAGAAAAATCGCTGTCACTCGCTCCCCCACCCCCCAGGAGCATGGGGCAAAGGCAGATATAAAAGCCAGCGGTGGCTGCTTATAGGTAAAAATGCGGCAACGCCTGGGGCAGTCTGTTTCCCAACACTGAAGACGGTTAATTCCACCCTGGAGAGGTTAAGACGCGCTGGGTATCAGACGTAAAAACATAAGTGGTGAGTAGGCATCATCTCGAGTTCTAGGTTCAAAGATACCAAAATAAGTGCGTGGCAAAGGAAAAGACCTTTCGTTTCTTCGGTGACCGGGCACGGGAGCGAGGCTGGCCCCGGGTCTGAGAAGGGGCCTGGCTCCAGTTTGGGGGTCTCTGGGCGCGCCCACCGTGGCAGGGCCCAGCGGTCAGTGCGCAATGAGCTGGATCCTCGCGCTTCGTCGGGGCTCTGCTCAAAGGGCTGTCGGTGGCCGGTGTGGACCCCCTCCCCCTGCTGCCAGGTGCTAGAGGCCATTGCTGCTTCTGTGACAGAGGGGTGGCTTGGAGAGCTCCATCATGTTGGAGCGAGGCTTGTTGAGGAACTTGGGCGCTCGGCGCAGTAACCGCTGGGCCTCCGTGAAGGTCTCGGTCAGCTCCTTCTTCCACTGCACAAACTCCGGGTCGCTCTGGGTGGAAACACAAAGGCACAAGCTGTGACCTGCCCACAGCTGCCGCTAGTCGTTACTGAAGGCCTTGGGGGCCCAAGGGGAGCACGCCCCTGTGTGTCTGGCCCCGTGGCCTTGCCGCCTGGTGGGCCGCGCGGGCACCTTGAGGAGCCCTTGCCCAGACAGGGAAAAGGCCACGTTACAGCCCTTGAGATAATCCCAGCACGACCTGCTGTGAGAATCGCTTGCTGCCTTCAAGTTGTCCAGAGGTGACCTCTGATATCTAAAACAACCGAAGTCTACAGTATAATATATGGGGGGCGGTTCTGACAAATTAAAAAAGACCTTCCTGTGTGTGATGTAGTAATAAAGTCACTGTGTGTGATGTAGTAATAAAGTCACTAAAGATGTGTTTTTACATCTACTACTTTTTTATCTCATTAAATACACTCCCTTAAGACACACGCATACACACACGTGCACGAATCACTGTGATATCTTATGTTTATTTAAATACATAAACCTCAATCTTAAACATGCCAAAAGATAATATCTTGAAAGTTATAGGACAAATAAAATTCTAGACCCCATTAAATACTGGACAGAGCATCCAGACAGGGTAATGAAATTACTTCATGTATTTCCTTCCTGCCAGTTTTTAATATTTGCTTTAAAAAAAAAAATCACTGCTCATTTGCTGAAAACCTTGCATCTTGGGGCTTTCTTATTAAGTCTGTAAGTGATAAACATGGAGTAAGAAAAATGTTTTATAAACAGGCGGGCAGCATCTTTGCTAAATATTTATATAACTGCTATTTCACCTAAGAAAAAAGAAAAACTCACCTCACATTGCAAGACAAATTGCTTCCCTCCTTTTATTCTGAACAAAATGCATTTTTTGTCTTTAATCTGAGTTTCTTCCACAGAGACAATCTGTTCCATTGTCAGCAAATTTTGCTAACCAGAGAAATAAAAATTAAAAATTACTTCAAATTATTTCATGATTTCTTAAATTAAATTAACAGGCAATAATACCCAAAACTATGAGATTAGAACAAGTAAAGAAAAATGGGTGCTCTTCTTTCTTTGCTGATATTTTAAGGCATACAAAAGTTAGAATTATAATATTTCAAAGAAAACTGCAAAGACAGACATATTTCAATAAGGAAAAACAGCAAAGCTGTTCCCTCATCACAGGATTGATTTTGGATGAGTCACAAGGATACTTTTTGTATCATATACACATCTAAATCCTATAAATAAAGTTGTGAGAGAAAAATTAAGCACTACACATGATTTACGTGAGCAAAAGGTTTGTAGTTCAGTTTTAACACAGCAGCTCAATCAATGCTTGGCGGTACCAGCTTGTAAGCTAACAATATTCTGATAATATCAAGATGTCATAAATACAGGCAATTTCCTTAAAAGATTGTCATGCTAGGTCTATAGCATTATTGGTTTAGGTGAATGGTATAGTGTGGTGAGCTCCTTACCATTTTATGTTTTTTTTTTTTTGGATAAATACTCCAGGAATCCTAAATGAAAAACAATTGCATCATGAACTCTCAAGTTTTCTTTTTCCTAATTTATATGAACAAATTCACTCATGCATATTATGTAGCTTCTCAAAACAGAACTCTAAGATGCTGAATCTTCTAAAACCAAGATAATTTATCACATCCAATGTTGAACAAAGGAAGTTATTTTTTTCTTTTTAGTTTCCAAATATCTTGAAAAGTTAGACCATTTCCTTTTAACGTGCACAACAGTAGCTTGCCAGTAGACAGCATGATAAATGCATAATATGCCCGGGCCTGCTCATTGTCTGGAAATAGACTGAGCTTTGGGGAGCTACTTTAACACTTCCCAGCACCAAAGTTGTAATTTAGGGCCCCCCAAAAAGAGTCGTATTAATTGCAAGCCAGAGCCTAGATCCTAACTTTTAAAAAAATGACCTCTCTGGCACAAGTAACAGTGAGAAGACCGTGTTTATTTTTAAAGAAGTATAGCAATATGCAATCATAATCGTTCCCAATTAAATGGCAGCCTCGCCAACAGGGTTTAAAATATACAGTCCAAAGTCAAATATGAGAGATTTAGGCCGACTATTTTCTACTCTTCTGAGCACTGGAGAACCGGTGGGTGGGATTCTAACGTATCCGACACATAAACTATGTTTTTAACATTTGGGACCGTTGTCCTATTTGCAGTGACTGGCCAGGCCTTCCCCAAGAGCAGAAGACGCGCCTTCCATCACACTGGCTTATTCCATGGTGACCAGCTCCTCATACAGCAAGGGCTTAATAAATGCTGCCTGATTTACTGGATCATAAATTCCATTTTGTCGTGTTCATAAACATTAGCTCTCGAAAGAACCTTAAAGGGCAGCTACAACTTCCTGTTGTGTGATGAACCTACAAATTTCCAACAAGGTTGAGACCCAAAGAAATACCATTTGGTGGCCTTGCCTCTACACCAGCTATCACAGCTTATGACATTTTACTTGACTCGAGTAGGAGAGGCTGTTTAATGGAGAAACTGAGAGCACAGGGAGAGCTGGGCCTGAACCCCTCTCAGCCCTCGACTGGCCAGCTGTGTCCTCGAGTACCAGGCTTTCCCTAAGTCCTGGTGTCCTCTTTGTAAAATGGGGGTTGGACCCTCAAAGGTTACTAAACAAAGACTGAGAGGTTTTTTTAATAGCACTCGGCCTCAGGTAAACATGTAAAATTATAGTACAGTCATCCCTTAGTATCCCTGGGGGATTGGTTCTAGGACCACCCAGGATCCTGAAATCCACAGATGCTCAAGTCCCTGGTGTAAAATGGCGTAGTGTCTGCGTATCTCCGCTGAACATCCTCCCATATACTCTAAATCACCGCTAGATTAGTTATAATACCCGATGATGCAGTGCTTTGGACCTCACCAATTCTATTTTCAGATATCACAGAGTTCTTCCTTGACTTGGACTTGACTTGGAAGTTCAAAAGTTAAAGTTGGAACATTACAACCGCGTGCATACACGAGTTAAAATAGACACACAGCGTTCAGGAGGGCGTTTTATTAATACGAAACATGCTGGCAACATGGAATAATCCTTTGACCTTGAATGTCCTGAGCACTGGGCTAGGCGAGGCTGTCACTGACTTACCCGGGACTCTCCCTCTCCTCTCCATTCAAGTCTGTTTGGAAAGAGGTAAAAATAGCGACGCTGCCACTGAGTCAGAAATGGGTTTCCCAGTTTCAGCATGTACCCGTGCATAATGCAGTCTTTTCCCAGAGCGTAATCTGAGGAATGTAAAATAACTGTAAGTTAAATAGGCCTTGAGACAAAGTGTCTTAGCGATATTATTCTCAGAAAAAAAAAAAAAAAACACAATGACATACTTTTTGGAAAAATCAAGTTTCTATAAATGCGACACATCACAGAATTCGTTATCTTAGTTTTGAACACATGTGCCCCGGGCACCCAAAGAGCAGAGGTTTCTTCCACTCTCTCTACTAACATATTAAATGGCTGCTTCTCAATATCTTCAGAAATCATGATGTTTATTTATTCCTTTGAGAGGGTAAAAGTTAGTTTCCAAACTACCTTTTCATAATATAAAATGAGAATCAGAGAACTGAGAGTATTTAAATTCAAGCTATCCTCAAAGTACCTTTGCTTTTATGTAAGCTAGATTGTAAGCTCCCGGAGGCAGGGATTTTTGTCTCTTTGTTCGCTGCTGAATCCAGAATGCCTGGAACGTGCGAGGCACCTACGCTTCCACCTGGTGGTCATTAGGTGGACGAGTGAGTGGATGAATGATTTGGGCACAATCACCAATGACTACCAGGTGGAAGCGTAGGTGCCTCGCACGTTCCAGGCATTCTGGATTCAGCAGCGAACAAAGAGACAAAAATCCCTGCCTCTGGGAGCTTACAATCTAGCAAGAGATTTGGAACATAAATAAATAAGCAAAGCCCACATGGCATCATCTGGAGGCAAGCAGGGCAGAACAGAGGAGGAAGAGGACTGGGACGTGGGCAGTGGCGATGGGGTGACGCTTGTGGAGTTGCCATTTTAATCAAAACAGTGCTTGTGCCTTCCCAGTCTTTCCGAGGTAAGAGTGGATTCGTCCCTCCGTTACCCGTGAGGTGTGGTTCCAGGACACCACTGACCCCAAATCCTCAGCTGTTCGGATCCCCAATGTAAAATGACGGAGTATCTGCATATAACCTACGTACATCCTTCCGTGTACTTTAAATCACCTCTAGATTATCTGTAATACCCAATACAATGTAAATGCTACGTAAATAGCTGTTACACTGTATTGTTTTTTATTTGCATTATTTTTATTGCTGTATTGTTATTTTGTTTTTTTTTTCAAATATTCTCAATCCGTAGTTGCTTGAATGCAAAGATGCAGACTCATAGATACAGACGGCAGATTGTATTGTATTTTTTTTTTCCAGAGATCTAAGCTTAGACTATATTTTTCTATAAAGGTGACTTTTCAGATCATTGACCAAGACATAGTTAGGCATAATTTACTTACTAACATATGAAGATAAATTCATTAATTTGCTAGGTGTTCTGTCTAATTAAAACGATGTACTTCAACAGGTTATTTAGACACATGGTTTTTTCTACAATTTTTCAGACTTCTAGTGAGTATGGCCCTCCGTTGAGCAAATTAGCATGGACACAATGTCCCGTGTCAAATCTGCTATGGTAAACACAGCCCCGTGTGATGGCAATGGACTAGTCCTCTTTGAAGAGTTTACAAATCAGGGCCATGTCCCTGCAGAATTGAGGTGAGCAGTCTAAACAAGTGCAGTACTGCTCCCTTCGTGCATTCTGGCAACTTTTATATGGGGTAAGTCTTCTGTGATGGAGGGCACTTTAAAAGCTACAGGAAAATGGACAGATAAGACCAGTGAATTGTATACCAAGATGCCTCCGCCTAAGTAACCTATGAAGTGAGTGAAAATGTTTCTGGTCATTCTTATAAATTCTTCAATACAAAGTCAACCTCATAAGAGTCTTTGCTCAGAGGTAAAATGAAATATCTTACCATAATCATCCAACTACAATTTAAAATTCCAAAATTCATAAAATCCTAGAAAAATCCAGAGCAATAATATTTAGGGAATCAAGAATGACTGATTTATGTAATTGTTGATGTTATGTTTCCTAGTTTGGAAATCCAAATAGGGCACTTGATTATTTTAAATAAAAATACAGTTTGGAATTCTTTAATGCAGTTTGTAATAGAAATGTGTTTATATGTTTATCTCTCGTGTCATGCCGGGTTCCTCACCAGGACTGACTACGTGTATCTTGGGGCCCAGTGGAAAATCAAAATGTAGGCCCTTTGTTCAAAAATCATCATCACAGAGCCTTAAACCAAGCCTGGTGCTGTGCATGACTGCACAGGAGCTCATTAATGGTACCAGCCCTGTTCCTGGTACGGCAGGACTCAATCTTCAAGGAAAAACTTCCAAACCAGCCCCGGAACACTGCAAGGTAGGAGGACACACTAGCAAAATAGTGCTCTCTCCGCACACTTTTATTTATGAGCTGACTGAAGACTGAAATATTACACTGAGCTCTTCCAGAGCAGAGAAAACCAACATGATTTATGGTATTGCTTTCTTCTCTACTGAAAAGTACTTTATGACCCCAATCCTCTTTCGGCTTTACAAGAAATGTTGAAAACTCATTGCATTAGAAATGTACTGAGACACATTTGCTGTTTTACCTTCTTCGTGGCCGAGCTGCTTATTTTTAGCCCTCTTCCTGGCCTCGATTTTATCTGTGTCTGCGTTTACTGCTTCGTAAACCGTTTCTGCTACTTCCTGCTGCCAGCGTTCAGAGATTACCAAAGGGAAGTTCTTGTAGAGTTCTTGGTCGCAATCAAGCAGCTGGTTATATTAGGAAATCAAGACATTTTTGATTTAATGAACTTCCAAGGGCAACAGCGTCACATCCACGGTTACTGGGTCACACAACGCAACAGAGGAAGACCGCCAGATGACAGCACAAGAGCATGTACAGACAGTGTATCAGATGTCCTAAACCCCTGCTAACGAAAGCTCAAGCAACCGGGACCCACAAACACCTAGAACCGAGTTGCTCTTCACCTTCAGACCCAGGTTGGTTAGGCTCGGCCCAATCTCCTATACTATCTTCAGGGCATTTTTGCCAATGAAAACTAACAGAGGCAGGCTTTCACTTGCAGGAATAAAAGATTCTGACAACAAAGTAAAATTTCAATGATGGTGAGGATATTTTCCTTATAAAAATAGAGCCTTATGGTTTTAGAAACAATGTTAAGGGAGACAGCCATTCTAACCTCCCCTCGATGAATCCAAAATGTTAGAAAAACAAAAGGTAAACTAGGCTGAACTTACTATCATTAATTTCGTGAAACTCCCAACTTTTTAAAGTTTAATAGCATAACCACATGTATAAGTACAAAGCTCAAGATACATGGGTGGTTTAGGCGACACAGCCTTTAAGAGTTGCTGTAATAAAAATTACACTTAATGATAGCATTTTTCTATCAAACAATTACTCAAAATTCTTCCTTCTGCCCACTAGGTAAAGCTGCACTTTAAATATCAACAAAGAAAATGGTTTCATTCATCAGCTACAGTTTTACGGCAAATGCTGGCAACATGTGCGATAGAAACACATTCGTCTTGCTGGAAGCACAAACCTCTTTAGAGACTGGGTTTGCTCACTCCTCTGTCTGAGATAGGTAAGGATGGATATGATCGCAGGCAGGGTATTTAGAAGGACAAGAAAGAGCAAGAAGTCGAAGGCCCCTGCCCACCATCCTTTAGCAAGTCAATGGAACACTGGAAGAACTTGCATCTCACATCCCAAGCTGGGGCCTGCCTTACCCAGCTAGTCTTACTGATGTCGTGTAATAAGGTGTCGATTTTGAGATCCCTTTGATTCCAAGACACTTTCCCCCTTTCTGTTTTCATCAGATGTCTCATCTAAGCCCAGAGCTGAAGTCCTTGGTTGTCCTAAATGTGAATGGAGGTGTGTGTACGCATGCACACGTGTGTGTATATGTGCACATGTGTGTATGTAAGTGTGAGCGATGGGGTGCTACAGACCAAGGCCCCATGAGCACCCGTGGTCAGGCACCCTGGGACGCTGGGACAGGCGCTGAGAAGTCAGCAGCAGTCAAAACACGTTCCTTTCCTGGGGAGTTGTTCTGAAACACGCAGCTCTGCTGTACAAACTGCCCTACTGCCTGCAATTTCAGAAAGCCTTGATCTTCCTGGCTCAGCCCATGCTGCTGAAAATGAATAATAAAAAAAAAAAAAGAAGAGAATGTATGTTTATAAGAGGTGACCTTCCCTCCCCCCGCCTTTTCTTTTTTCTTTTTTTAAAGAGCAACGTGTTATTTGGGCTGATTTTTAAAGATAAAAGCATAGATGGTTTCTTAAAATGCAGTTCCCCCGCTAGACTTGGCCATGATGGGGCCAGGATCGTGGCTGAGTCCCAGCCACTCACGACTTCTCGTTCAGAGTGTGTGCTTTCTCAGCTCCTGCTCAGGAAGAACCCAAACCCTCACAGTAGAATCTACTAGTTTGTCCAGCACTGGCCACGTATGCCTGCAGGCATCAGCAGGTCACGCCGTTCAGCTGACACTCGGCCGATCTGAGCCCAGGCGACCTCACTCCACAGCCTACATTTTGGTTCACAAAATGTTAAAGTATGAGAATCTCTTTTTAGCGTCCAAAATTTGGGGGGAGGGAAGCTCCCGTCAAATAGCAGTTTTATTTCTAGCACCCGTGGATGGGGCGCAGGACTTCTGACAAGAGTCTGTCCTGACGGCAGGCAGTAATCCTTCTAAATAGCATCTCGAGTGGATTGTTCCCCAAAGCGCGGGTACACAGTCGCACTCAGACACCTGCCGGCTACTGACCTTGCGGGCTGCAGACGGTGCCTGGTGGTGCACAGGCCTGGGCCCCAGTCTCGCTGCTGTTCCCAGGATGGCCACTGATCCAGACCACGGTCAGCGACCCTCCTAGCCTGTGGCCTGGGCTCTCTGCGTTTTACCCTCACCGAACCTCCTCCTCCTAGGGAGGTGGTCTGTGAATACCCCAATCACCTTTAGGTCCCAGACCCTCCCCTCCTGGTGCCACCTGCTCTGACCAGCTGCGGCTCCTGGCTCCCTGATGCACTCGGCCTCTGCGTGCTGCTCCCAATAGCTGCTCTCACCCCCAACAGCCCTCCATGGTCCTCCAGCCACGTGTCTCCAAGCCCAGCTGGTCCAAGTCCTGGCTGCCTCCAGTTAGAGCCCCTGCGAGACCCTGGCATTTTACTTGTCACTCTTTTATCTACACCTGCCAGGCGTGTGTTTTAATGGGGCCGCAGCCTTCTGGAGGGGGAAGCAGCTTGGTGGGGAAAATGAGGGGGCCTCGCATCAGACGGGTATAAACGCAGGCAGCTGAGGTGGGGGTAGAGTCGAGAGAGCCCGGGGCAAGCTGTCAGCGCGGGGGTGGGTGACAGCTTGACGGGTAGTGATAGCTTTGACTTAGCATCTTAAAGAGGATGATTTTCTCTCATGACTCACATCTCTAATTATGTCTTGTCTCTACTTGGAGAAATAATGATATGAAGGAAGGTTTGAAAAATGCAGAGGATTATATAAAAAAAAAACAGTGATTATTCCCCCTTTGATTGACAAATGCAAAATGATTCACACTGTTTGCTCTTTTCATCCTAACACAGGGAGAGCTAAAGACTTACAAGAATTAACAAGACTGGCTCCTCTGCACTAGGCTAAGTATGTTTGATATCACACAGTGGTTTTTTTCCTGCTTCATATACAATTCAAGTTTTATTTCAATCACAGATATCCCAAAGAAATGAAGATTTTACCATTTTGCAGCTCATCAAAAATAAAACTATTAGTCCACAGAAAGATTTCATGGCTTTTAACTTACACATTCTTCAAACATGTGGGTATTCATTGGTAAGTTACATTCCACCAACAGCCCAATACTAAAACAATCACCATGTTTAACTGATTTCCAACAGAAACTCTCTGCATTCAGAAAAAGAAAGAAAAAAAGAGACAGACATATGCATACCTTAATGCCTTTGGTATCTTCTTCGTCAAACGAGCCTATATCAAAGGCGTCAGCAGCATTGACTTCTCCCCGGGGTGGAATCAAGGGGGGCGGGTACTGGAAGAAGCAGGGTGCGGTTATCAGGTTATCAGATGACCTTCAGGGCCCTATCCTCTGTGCAGCATCAAGTTCAAGCTTTACACAAATCACATTACACATTTCATACCTTTGTACTGAACTGCCTAGGACGGTTTGCTTTGCATAGCCCAAAGTCAAGGAAAAAAGGATGCATGCCTAAAGTCATAAAGAATTTTTAGATATAACAGAGACTGCATGGCCTTACAGCTCAACCTAAGAAGGTGAGGCAGCTCGAGCTGCTGGAGCCAGAACACACCAGGGGCCTGGACAGAGCCCTGCACACCTGCAGACACCCTGAGGTCAAGGTTAACGTGAGCAAGGGCTCCAGCTCCAACTCTTAACTATACAGGACTGAGAAAATCATCTCTCTTCCCTACAGAAAATCATCATTCCTCTGTAGCTTGAGTTCATGCAAAAACAAGCCCAAAGCTGATAATCAACATTTAAAAAGAAATTAACTTGTGGCGTTTTGTGTATCCCCGTGAATATAAATAATAAAGCTTAAAATGAGGAAAGGGAATTATGCAGATATAAAATCATGCTAATTCTTAAATTACGTAGTACCAGGTTAGAAATATATATATATGTATAAATTTATGACAGAAGTTTCTTGTACATTTTTATATAGATCTGGGTAAAAATACGGTCACGTATCGAGATAAGAATTCAAGAAGCTGAGCTAACACTAAAAAGAGTCTCAAATAAATGTACATTTGAATTAGGTAGATAACAGTTCCATTTTATCTTTTATTAATTTATATAGAAGATATTTTTTAAAATTGTATACTAGGGAAATGAAGAGGGAGAAGTTGCCCCGTGGGGAGCCGGTCACACGGGAACTCTTGGGTACCAGAGCACTGTGGACACAGGAAGCTGGGACGGGGACCTGGGGGGACACAGCCAGGAGGCCAGCAGTACATGGAGAGACAGAGAGAGGGACAGACAGACAGACAGACATGAGAGCGCAGGGACGGCAGTGCCCAGAGCAGAGCAGCAGAGCGAGGGAATACCTTTTGCAAGTAGACATGCTGCCAGTCAATGCCTCCGAAAAAAGTGTGCTGTTTTACTTCCTGTGCACTGGAGGGGAAAGAAAGAGTCATAACAACGCTGAGTATGCATTTGGAAATATAAGAAATATTTTGCAAAAATTGTCTCCTATTATTAAGAACATAGACGAACAACTATTTCCAGTTCTTTAAGAAAGCAAGTAAAGTAAGGCTTCCTTCAAAGCAACAGAGGAAACGCTGTGAGTTGAGAAATGCTCCATGTTACACCCAGGGATATTATCCCACAGGGTAATTTATCTGGGGTGTCAAGATAACCTAGACGTTTTCACAGATATATGAACGCACACGCGCGCGCACACACACACGCACACGCAATAATTCCGTACTTGTGAGAACATAAGTAAAATAAGGATTAAGTGGGAGATCTACACTTGAAAGAAATTTACAGCAAATGTCTACAAGGCATGATGGGCAGTATGATAGGAAAACGACAGGAATATCAAGCATCAAATATTTATTTAGGAGAAAACTAGAAATCTAATAATACAGTGCATACCAAACTCCCTCGCAAATTTCAGGAACTGGTTTTCTTGAAGGTCACGATGAGAGCTCAGTGGACGCTGCGTCCTCGGAGGCAAAGCCCACATGGGGGCGGGCACTCCCCTCTCCGCTGCAGAGCCCATGCCGGCTCTTGGGGCCTTTCTCTGCAGTCAGTCCCTGGGGCATCTTGCCCAGCCCAGGGGGTCAAGCGACTTTATTTGCCTTTATGTGACTCCTAAATCTTTGTCCTGTGCTCCAAAAGGGCCCCCACCCAAGGGCTTGCTCCACAACCTGCTCAGACAAGGCTGGAGGGCTCAAAGCAGCCACTTTCGGAGCTGCACCTGCGCTAAAGGCCAGGATCATCCTTGACGCTTCTCTTGTCATCCTTGAAGCCTCTCTTCCCTCCTGTTCCACAGCTGCCCTAGGCTCGGTGTCAGACCTGACTGCTTCCTACCTGCCCTGGCCTCCACTCTTGCCTACCGAAGACTGCAGACCCGTCTCCCTCCACGTGGAGCACAGATAATCTCTCCCAAGCCTTCCCTTGTCACTCACAGCCAGGCCTGGCGCCCACAGGACATGGCTCTTCTGGACCCCAGCTGACTTGATTCTGCCTCTGAGCCCTGTGCCTGCGATGGCCGGGCCTCCCCCGTGCGCTGCCTCAGCCCGACACTTAGAAATGTCTGGCACTCAGTGTGCCCAGCGGATATTCACGGGATGGAGGAATGGAACTAAGTCAGAGCTGCCCCTTTGCATTTTCAGCAGAAACCCTGAGTTGACTTTCCCGTTGTGCTCCATGCTGTGCCCATCACCATCTGCACATTAGACGGGGGAAAGCTAAACAAGCAGTTTGCTTGCACATGTCCAAGCAATTAAAAATACCACAGAGAGAAGATTCTGGTTCAAGATAGTGATAGGGCACTTTGCTCCTTCCCGGCAATCCCTGAAATGGCAGGAGAGGAACGTGGAGATATCGGTCCTCCACGGGGAGTGGCAGAGGGCCATTAGCAGGGCCATTAGTGGCAGAGGACAAGACAGGGATGTGCAGAGAGGCGGCCACTGACTGCAAACGGGGCAGAGTTGTTGCACGTGGAACCTCTGACCTTGACCAGCATGCACTCATACACGTGTGCACACGCATGTACACGCACATGCATACCCACACACACCATACTTCCTTCCCCCACATCCAGTCCCCAAACACCTGCAGCCAGGTATTTATTCTAATTGGGGGGGGGAACCCCTGAAATGTTCTACTTTTAAACCTGCTAAAGTTTTTTTAAAAAAGATATTAATGAAAGGGTTGGAAATTTAAACTATCAGAAAGTAAAACATGCCAGGTGTGGTGGCTCACGCCTATAATCCCAGCACTTTGGGAGGCTGAGGTAAGAGTTCAAGACTAGCCTGGGCAATACAGTGTGAGCCAGTATCTATAAAAAATAAAAAAATTTAGCCAGATGTGGTGGTGTGCACCTGTAGTCCTAGTTACTCATGAGGCTGAGGTGGGAGAGGATCATTTGAGCCCAGGAGTTTAAGGTTGCAGTGAGCTATGCTTGTACCACTGCACTCCAGTCTGTGCAACAGAGGGAGGGAGGGAGGGAGGATGGGAAGGAAGGAAGGAAATCAAAGCAAAGATATAGAAAATACATAAGACGAGGAGCATAAAGGACTAATCTAGAAATCCCAAGATCCATCTAATAAGAGTTCTAAGACAAATGGAGAAGAAATGTCAAATAAGAGTGTTCTCCAAGCTAAAGAACATTAGTCTTCGAGCAAAAGGGACTCTAAGTGCCTGCCATGAGTGACAACTGAGCTCCGTGATCAGCACTGACTGTTCTCTTGTACACAATAAAGCAGTAGCTTCAAAGTTCTGGGGGAAAATTATTATTGATTTAGGATTCTATATCTAGCCTAACTATTACTCAAGTCCGAAGACAACAGGAGGACATTTCAGCTCTCAGAGCTCCTCGCTGCAGAGCTGAAGACAGGCTCTAGCTAAAAGGGCAGGGGACGGACTGACTGGCAGAGTCAGATCTGGAGAGTAAGTAGGCGAGTGTGGAGTGGGACGACAATGATTAGTAGAAATAGAAACACCTTCGGTTCTCATGGAGCTGCCAGCTGAGTCCTCCAGGAAAGAGAAATGAGGGACACATGAATGTCTACAACTATGATACTATCTTTTAAGATAGATATCATATTACACGTGTTGCATATATTATATGTGTGTGTGCGTGTGTGTGTGTATAAACAGATAGAAACTTAACGTTTATTATCAGGTTAAATAGAAACTATGCAGCGAACAGCATTTATGTGGCCACGATACAGTAAATCCTACTTCATTTGCAACTTTTGAAATCAACCTATATGCAATTTGCAAAGATTAATTATGATCGATTCTGATCACAAAATAGAGAGTAAACAGTATTGATTTGACCATGTAAACATAAAAATGAACATGGTAGAAATTAGTGAGAGAAAACAAGGAAAGACAAGAATGTCAAGATCCTCGTTGTATAAAGTGGGGGCTCAAGAGATTACATTTATAGTTGGTGGAAAAAGGCACAACTGGGTAAGCAAATACTTTAAAGATTCAAAAGTAGGCAGAAAAGGAACCAAAAACAGAGGTGGGGGAGAGGGAGGGCTACAGAGAATAATGAATGAGCTAAATCTTCATCCATTACAGCAGGAATAGGTGATTTCTAAATTGATAAATAAGGAAATATGCATTTAATACACTATTTAGCTATCTATCTGTATTATACCTGTACATAGGTATAATATGTATGCATACATACATGCTACTCTAAAAATACACACATGCACACACACATATGAGCCATACATACATGTGCCAGATATTTAAAAGTTGTTTCGTATGTGAGGCAAGTCTGGGGATGGAGAGAGACAGGGGAAAGTTCTGTGTTAAGCCCTTCTCTATAAGTTTCCAGATATCACTGTTTGGGTTTTTTAGGGGCGGGCAAGGGCAAGAGAACAGAAAGCATGTGTAAGATAGCAGTTACTCAGTTATGCATGAAGGTAAATGTGCGAAAAACTGATCAGCATATTAAACTGCCATAATTACAAATATGATCATTACTAAAACTTAGCCATATGAACTATGAAATATCAGAATTCAGTTCTATTATCTACAAAGTTAAATTTTCAAAATTGTAAAGTTAGTGACTTTCTTCAGCTTCTGAATCACAGAACACGTAAGACGATATACACGTATATGCATATATCTATCCCGTGTGATTTTTTTTTCCCCCCTCAAGTCAAAGTGAAAGATTTTAAGGACCGGGAGTGACTTTTGATATACAGTATTAAAAATAGTGGTTTCACCACTGGGGCAGAGACACGGCAAGGCGGGAGGGATGGCCTACCCGCCACCGTGGCAGCCCAGCCTCGTACCGACGTCTCTCTGGAGCAAGCCCTCTAAAAGGGACTTCAGTTCAGGAGAGAAGGTCTCCGGAAGTTCCACATTCTGGGGAAAAGAAGAGTAAGATTTCAAAAGCCCACTCACGGAACAGTGCCCTCCCAACCAGCTAGACTTGAAGGCTGTTTCTTGGATAAGAACAGTATTAAAAACCGCAGATTCACTGTGCATTAACATTTACTCTAAAGAAACATGAAAAGGTCACACTGGTAAGTTGTAAAATCAATCAACAGGCTACGGCCAGATCAGAAGAACCAGAAGGCCTCCCCATTCTTCTGCATCTCAGTAATTTCCCCTTTCATTTGATTTCTTTCGTTCAGTTCACAATTTTCTCTCTTTCCCACACTGTGTGAGCAAATATTGATTTTTTTTTGTCTCGGTATCTATTTACATTGGTTTTTCTTTTAGGAATTCCTCTAGGAATTGTATCTTCATTTATTTGTTTCAAGAAATCAAATTTGTATTACTTTTATACTTTATGGCATACCTAATCTTTTCTATTATATATTTATATGACAGTCACTTTATTATTCATAGAAGGGAACATCAAAATTACGATGCAGATAAGAATAAAGCTGTTAATCTCCTTACCACGGTGAGTGTCATCCGGTCTATCTCGTGCTTATCTTTGGTTTTGTGTTGTCTGAAAGGGCTGTGACTGCAGGAATAAGGAATGTTCTATTAAAATACGGCACCCGGTAACCCAGCACAAATCACCGACTAATATTTGGGTGGAGCATTACATCCCTGCCACTGTCCATTCAAAACCACAGGGATAACAAAAGTCGTAAACATGCATCACTTCCAGGGGAGAACGAGTGAACAAACCTGTTAGGTCCCGTAAGAGCAATACTTTTACACTTCACCTGAACGGCCTGACCCTTCGGTCAATGAACTTGTGGCACTAAAATATGCTTTTCCAATTGAAACATCATTCGGAAAAAATATATAAGCAGCCAACAGGTAGCCATGAAAATGAAAGTCACTTTTATAACATGTGTCATTCGAGGGCTGGAGCTAACAGTACTTTTTGTACATTTATTCCAGCACCATAGACACTGGTGCCCTCCAACAACCCAACACGACCGAGGTGAGCATGACTCGCCCCCAGAAACCAGTGATGTTAGGCAGTGTGCATCCCTTGGATGGAAACAGAGATAAACCAGCCATGCTCCAGCAGCTCCTCCAGGGCTCTGAGTGCTGCTCTTGGTCTCTCCGTGCAGGGTCCTGGGCTGTAGGTGGAAAAGCCGGGTCCGAGTTGTGGCTTGGGTGTTTACTGGCTGTGAGTCAGACATGAACCTTCAGGATCAATTTCTTCATCTGTAAAACAGGGATCGTGCCACGTCCCTCACAGAAGTGGTGAAGAGAAAACTAAAATACCGTGTTTCCCCGAAAATATAAGACAGGGTCTTATATTTATTTTTCCTCAAGAAGATACCCTAGGGCTTGTTTTCAGGGGATGTGTTATTTTTTTAAGTACAGTACAACCATCTACATTTATTCACATAGAGTTAAGTCGTCTTCTTTTGGAACATCATCAGAACTCTCCACACCCCGAATTCCATCCTGAATTTCTTGCGACTCTATTTCCTTTAGAACCGTTGGCCCCAACCTCTCATGTCAAGCAATGGAGCTCTCATGGGGCAGGTGAGAAGGGCTGCTCATCTTCTTTACTGCTCTGCAACGAAATGCATGGGTTGGGCAGACACGCTGCATAGCCACACCCATCACTAGGTCTCATTTTCGGGGTACGGCTTCGATTGCGCAAATGCTTAGAAATCCTGCTAGGGCTTATTTTATGGGGAGGTCTTATTTTCGGGGTAACATCGATGTGAGTAGCCAGGACAGTGGCAGTATACAGTAGCTGCCCAACGTAGTCACCACTGGTGAAATTAGTAAAGGTGACTCCTGCTTTATAACATGAATACCTACTTGGTAAACTATAAAACAAACTACTCTCACTCTTTATTACTGTGTTTTTAAAACTCTGGAGAAATTGGCTTTTAAAGGAAAACTTAACATTGAATAATACTATTAAATATGCAAAGTAGAAAACCATGGCCTTATTTATTTATTTGAAAATTAACAAAGGGATATATATGATTGAGTTTTCTTATAATAAGACATGACAGTAAAATGAATAATCCTGTAAATTTATTTATAAGGCATATATGACATAATCTGAGGCAAGATATTATGTAAAATATTTTAATGTTAACTCCATGAAATGGATTAGACTGTTGAACATATGAATCAATGGGATTCTAAAAATGAATTAAAATTCCACTTGTCTTTGCTCTGCTACTTGCTGCTACTAGCTGGTCAACCTACTGAATTTAAAGTTAGGCACTGAACCATCTCTTGAAGAGATTATTACATTTCAGAGCATTTGCCTTAAATACTTTAATTTTCTTTTTGTACAAGAGAGGGCACTCCAGCGCCTTATTTTCTTCTTTATCATGCACTGAAATGAAAAGTAATTTCCATTCCTTAAAAGCATTAATTTGAAAAAAAAAAAATTGAAAGGTGAATTAGCACCAAGCCAGCATTTTTAAGGTAGGTTTTAATTGGAAATATTCTTTTCATCTTGTTTCTAAGGGATAAAATGTATAATTACTATATTTAAAAAGCAGATGGGATATCAAAACAAACCATATCTGTTATTTATAAGATTTTAACTTTAAAAAATATACTCGCATGATTCTTTTCATACAAAAATCCACAGAGATATTAACATGTTTACAGTTCCAGAGGAAAGGAATACGCGTTTATTAAATCTTATTAAAACCTTGGTTTCTCTAATTGACACTTAGCTGTTTTCATCCTAGCCTGGCCCTTAGGGTCTACAAAATGATTCAGTGATGCTCTCCTTGTGTTCGGGCAAAGGCGTGAGACCTGGCTTCTTTGTGCGGAGCTGGAGGACCCCATGCCTGGGCTCCACCCCGCGTCCCTACGTCTGCAGGAAAGGCCTGTGTCCCGACACAGAAGTTCTCTGCTAAACTTGCAGAGTCTCTTGGGAGACCACAGGGAGGCTCGTGCAGGGACTGGAGTCAGAGGTGGCCGTGCCAAAAACACTCCCAGCCCGTGTGCCCCGGTGCCACAGTCCCTTTCAAACACAGCGATTCCGCGTGCCACTCCCTCAGGAAGGATCGGCAAACGCTCTGCAGATGGAGACCAGTTTGGTCTCTCTAGTTGAAAAATCGTGATGTGCATCTGTTTCCAATGTATTCTTGATTGTTCTTTGTGAACTAAGCCAGAGGACTTGGTTTCTATTTTGGAAAACATTAAAGAAAACCCAGGACAGTGACAATCTCCACGCTGAGGCAGGCACGTGGTGCCCGCAGAGCCGGGTGATCGCAGCTGCGCCCTGGTGGGGCCCGCCTGAAACGGGAGACAGCCAGGGGCCTGCGACAACTCCCTGGGCGGAGCCCGGCTCTCCAGCACCACGGGCGGCATTCCGGCTCCAGCAGGGAGTGTCGTGGGAAAAGGATTCACATGTGCAGCGGTCAAGTGCAGCTTTCCGAACTCCACATAGAGAGAGACAGCTGCACACGTCTCCCCAGAGTGCTGGGAACTTGTCCCGAGAGAGAGGACAAACAACGGGGAATGGTGCGTGCACAGCCCGCATTAGTTACGTCACATTCACAGGGAAACAATGAGCTGAAAAACAATGCATTTGTAATTGCAAGAGACTCAAAACTCTCGCATCAGAAGTTAATTTTAGAACACCAAAAAGACTGCATGTTATATTAAATAGGCGTTTTGAACCTAAGCCAACAGCTGCCAAAATATTTATAAACTTTCCTTTTTTCCCTACATAGAACAAACATAAGACCCCAGGCAGCGCTCAGCTGTCCCCAGGCCATCACCTGGGCTCTCTGGATAGGTCTGACAACACTTCGGATGGACAAGGAACGGTGACAAGCTTGAGAGCAAGGCTCTTGTCGCATCAATTCTTTTCCTTAACAGACATCTTAAATATAGACTGCGGGTCATGACAGCGATTTCACAGATTTGCAGCATGAACGTAATCTTCATACATAGATGCTCTTAAATATCGAACAAGGTCATTTGCAATGGAAGTAGCAACCAGCACCCAGGAAATGTGGTGTATGCATGGCGCAGTTCATCACTGCAAATCTGGGAATGGGAAACACCTTCTCAAGCCCTGAGAGCTTTGCCCCATCCAGATGAATGCCCTGTGGTGTTCTTCTGGGGCACCAAGGCAAAATCAGGGGTGCAGAAAAGTGCTTAGGCAGAAACAGTGGGACACAGCGGTCAATGTGAGGATTATTAAATCACAGAAAATAAAAGCAAAAAAGGGCCTTGGTGACCACTGGTCCCACCTCGAGGCACAGGTGTGGGAGGAGGGACCTGTTCCAGAGCAGTGCTCCCCTCCACCTCTGCACTGTTGACATTTTGCGCTGGACGATGCTTTGTTGGGACGCCTGGGGGGTATTTGGTGCATTGCAGGATGCTGGGTAGTATCCTTGGCCTCTGCCCACTAGATGCCAGCAGCAGCCCCTCCCCAAGTTATGACAACCAAAAACGTCCCCAGGCATTTCCCAGTGCCCGCTGGGGTTGAGAATGGCCACCCCAGGAGAGCGCCAGGATGCAGAGGGGACAGGCTGCCCCCAGAGCCTGCACCCAGGCAGGGGGGGCCCTGCCTGGCCGCTGCCCACTCAACCTCCTGCCCCACTCCTTTCAGTACTTAGGCCCCCCAGGGGCCTGAGAAGAGACATCTGCCAGGAGGCTCCCTTCTGTACAGCATGTGAAAAACACACAGGATGCCGACAGACATGTTTCTGAGGTTTTCCCACATGCAACTCTGCGAGGAGGCAGAGCAGGTGGCATTACTCCTTCCTTGCAGCCGAGGAGTGACGCCTCCCAGGGGCGGTCCCATCTCCTGCCGCCCCTGCTGAACCCGCTGTCACAGGGCTTTGGTCCTCAAACAGCTCCCAGAAGGTAGCTGGATGAGATAGCAATACAAAGACTAGGGTAGGTAGCTCTCAGTTTCATCCGAACCACTGAAATTTCACAGTTACTGATTTGGGCAATGATATTGTGATTCCCCTAATTATCTTGACTCTAAACTGGCACAATCTTTAACTCCTACCCTTCCATACCCAAGCACCTATAAAAAACAGAAACAAACAAAAAAGCTCGGCCACCCCACAAAAGCCCTGGAGCACATGGCCTTTAACTTTGTAGCACTACCCTTGTGTCACGTGCTCTGGCCCAGCCCCGCACCGCTGTACCCAGGTTCCCAGGCCTGCCTCCTGCACTTGCACCCCCCTGCTCCCTGCTGCCACCAGAGCCACCTCACTGGGAAACACCCAATAGCCGCATCGCTCCTTTGATTAAAAGCGTCCAGCCTCTGGGCCTGGAGGACCAAGGCCTGACCCCATGGCAAGGCATTCAAGGCCCTCCCGCCCCCACCCAGGCACCCCAGCGGCACCCAGTCCCCTCTTGAGAAACAGGGCAAACAGGTTTGTTCCCTATCCTAGTCTTTGTATTGCTATCTCATCCATCCACCTTTCTAAGCCAGCTCCCAGACCTGGAGTCAGCCCCCGGCTTCCAAGTGGGAATGGTTCTCCCAAGTGTGCTTCCGCGGAGCACCACTGTGGTGTGGGTGGCGCAGGTCATCCAGCTCATTGTCCTGTGTGTGCCTCTGTCCACTCCCCTGGGCCGTGACTTCCCTAAGGACTAACTGCGACTTACCTCTCCTCCCTCCCTCCCTCCTTCTCGCCCTCCTTCCTTCCCTCTCTCCTTTTCTTCTTCCTTCCCTCCACCCTCCTTCCCTCCCCTCCTTCCCTCCCTTCCTTCCCCACGGGTACCAAGCACCATCTCGTGTATATTACAAGTACTCAGTAAATGCTTATCGAGCTTAATTTGAATCACTTAAGTCAAAAAATACTTCCTGCTCTTTGGTTTTAGTGCTATATCCTGTCCGTGAATGACCACTGAAGGAGGAATAGAAAGCACAGCGTAAGACCATACATCTTAGGGGGAAGACTCATCTAATCCTAGTCTAATCCTATCTACCATGCCCTGTAAAGACTCTTTCTACTTCAGGCTCAACACATGACCACCGGACAGTGACAGAGAGCTAGCTATCTGTGAGGCAGGACGCTTCTTCCTTGGGCAGCTCGAATGCTTGAATGGACATTCTTGTTATCAAACCGCAACCTTTTTTTCTCTTTAAAATGCCAAACCCTCTGGCGCTATGCAGCATGAACATGACCCCTTCAGTAAGACGGCTTTCCAATAGCTGGGGCCAACCGCCACGTCTCCCCCAAGTTCTGTACTCAGCTCTCCCCATCTCTCGACTCAACTCCTCCGTCCGCCCCGCCCGCCTGAGCAGCCTCTGCACGCCCTGTCCACCAAGGCTCTTCCCGAAAAGAGCCACACCGAACAGGATCTTCATTCAAGGCCCCTCGAGGACTTCACAGAGGAATCCATGCCTTCCAGTTCGATACTCCAAACATGAATTATGGCAGCCGAGGCTGAATTCGTTTTACTAGCCGCAAACCACACTGTTGGATCATACAGAGTTAATAATTCAACCAAACCCTCCCCAGCTTTTATGCATGGGCATCCTAACAACCAAAGTAACAAAACAAAGAAGTAAGCCAAGCCCCAAATGCAAAGCCTTGCAGATTTCCCTCTTATACGTGTTGATTTCCATGCTGAAAGGTTAGCTGTTGCAGAGAGTTTTATCACCTCCGAATTCTGTAACTAGGGACTCTACATCCCCTAGCCTCTTTCCTGCAGAGGCCCCAGGCAACCACTCTGGGGGGTCTTCACAGGCGCGCTCTCTGCACACAAGTGGCTCCTTCTGGGGAGAACAGGCCTTCTCGGTTACTTAGCATAAACTCTCTAATTAGGTCAGCTAGTCTGATGACATGAATTAAGGCCATCCAGGCTCCACAAACACAGCAATTCAATTATGGAGTAACAGAACCTGACTTTCTAAGCAATAATACGATTTTAGATCCCAAGTGAGTACGGTGGTGCGCAGAGAACAACTACATTATCAGAGTCTTGCGGAAACAGAGAGGGTGCGTGGAACCTGGTTTTGGGGCAATCTGGAACTCGGCCTGTCTTCCGATCGTGCTAAACATAAGAAGAGGATGCAGTGGTGCTCAGTTAGACTTGCAAAGTTCAGCAAACCATCAGGACTGTGTTCACAGGAAAATATCACAAGGAAAATCTTGACCAGGAAATTCTAATGTTGAGTGCCTATTTGCATCTTTATGAGTGGACGGTAAAAAACGTTTTAAAAATCGAACTCTCTTAAAATTAGCTGAAAGTCTCAAAATTAATGGAAACCTCAACATACTTGTTAAGTGTTCAACATGAGGATATATTTTGAGAGTGCTTTCCTCTCGTAACATTTTCCACTCTATTTTAATCATCTCTGGTAGTTTAAAGGTCAAGCATAATATTAGCTTTATAAACACACAAATTAATTTCAGCATGCTTATCAATGAATGAAAACTTTTAAAATGGGTTTACTTTGGGTCTTTATCTTTTCTTTTTGTAACCCTCACAATGCTTTAAGTTCACAAAAGATTCATGAGTAATTATTAATTTCTAGGGGAAAAAAAAAACTATCCAATCTTCTTCAATTATCCACGTTTTGACATAATACTTACTCCCAGAACACGGCTTAGCAAATGGAACCATTTCGAAGCGGTCTTATTTTTAGGTTTAAAAGTGTTCTGACGCCGACACGAGATGGGATAACGCCAGTGAGAGGCCACCAGCTCTGACCTGGCAGCCCGTGGGAGAGCCGCCCTCACTCTCGGGAGGCAGGCAGAAAGGGTCTTCCGGAGATGAGCGTGCGGCTCGCAGATGGCCGCGCGAGTTCGAATAGCACCCGGGGCTCGTCACTTCTAAACGGTCTCCATGCCGACCCCGGGACGCGCCGCGCCGCGCCGGTGGCACCGAAAGGATGCGGTTCACTCACCCTCTCAGAAGCTTGAAGAGCATGCAGCCCAGGGAGAACCAGTCGGCGCTGCTGTCATAGGCCGTCCCCTTCTGCAGCACCTCGGGAGCCATGTACCCGTGCGTGCCCCTGGTGAAGAGAGAGGCGCACACGCCGTTAGTTAGCAGGGCGGCCCGCCTCAGAGATCGCCCGCCGTGTGCCGCCCCAAGATGGCGGCCGCTGTGAGCGCGGGGGCGTGGGGGAGGGTGGGGGAGGGGGGCACTCTGCTGTCACGCAGACTTGAGCCCTTTTCCCCATCCGGTGGGAAACAGTCTTTTCTGTGGGGATGGACATGAACAAACAAGCGGCCACGTGGAACAAACGCGGAAAAAACGCGAGCTCTGCAGTCTGGGAGGCGACGCCCGGATCTCACTGTCGCTCCTCTGTTCTGTTCCGGCTATGAAGGGACGCTCCCCTGCCCCTCAAGGACCCGTGTGGAGGGGTGTGGGGTGGAGGCGGGCAGGGGCAGGGAGGACCGCACCGCAGCGGCGGGGCCCTCGGGGCCTGGGGACGCCCGCTCCCGCGCCACCTCCTCCCGCGCCGCCGCCCAGTGCCTGGGCTCGTGCGTGCTCCGCGAGGGGGCCGCCTGCTCGGTCGCAGTCGGCGACAGATGGAGGGGTGCGGCGGCGGGGGTGGAGAAGGAGTGGCGGGGCAAGCCCTCGCGTGTGTAAGCTGGAGAAATCACGCCTCAGGTTTTAAAAGCTGCCGAAATTCAAAGGGCTCGGCACCGAGCGCCCGCGCGAAGCCGGTTTTCGGGGGGCCGGGAACGCCGTGCGAGCGAGTGGAGAACCATTTCCTGCGCGATCCGCACCCGCCCTCCGCGGCTCCGCAGCCGGAACTCGCCCGCCCTCCTCCGACAGCCGGGCAGGCCTGTTCCGGCGCGAGGAGCCGGGCAGCTCCTGGGCAACTTCCAGAGCGGCAGCGCGAAGGGGGCCGCGCAAAAGCCGCCATCGATGATACCCGCTAGGCCTCTTCATCCTTCTTTGATGGTCTTCATCCCCCAAATGGGCAATGAGGTACCGCCTCTGCCTCCCGGGCTGCTGGGGGGGGCTGGCGCAGAAGAAGAACCCCGCGCCCGGGATTTTGATCTCCGTTCTTAGCGCCATCACTTCTAGCTCGTGCTCCGAAACAGCACGAATCCACTCCGATAAATGACCCTGGATCACCATCGGGGCCCGTACTCCGGGGCTAAGAGGTCAAGTACTTGGGGGGTTTCATCGAGCTTCAGTGAACGTGGGCGCTGGTCCATCCGGGCAGGCCCAGCGCTCCGGAACGCGCCGCCATGCAGAACCGGAAGTTGGGCCTCGCGAGGCCATCGAGCCAGCCGTGCCGTGAGAGCACGAGGCATTTCTACGAGGGGCATCAGAACCACTTCCTGAGAAGGGTTAGTTACAGTGTTGCCCACGAAGCCCTTCGCGCGCGGGCTCTTACCTTGCGACTCTCGGAGCCGAGTGGCCCTTCTGGAAGGAGAGACAGGTACAAGGACAAATGAAACAAGTGAGCGTGGATCGGTTCTCCAAGCTTAACGCTGGGCTGCCTGTCGCTGCAGTTTTCTGGTTCCGCCTACGACACGACAGCCACTAATGCTTCCTGAAACACTCTGCCCACAGTTTATACTACTCTTAATATGGAGTGAGCACTATGAAAATTTTAAGACCCTGAGATATGAGACACAACTTTGTGGTGTTCTTAGACAAAATGAGCTAGGACTCAAATTAGCCACCGACAATTCGCTCGACTCCAAAACGTCTTCCTCTGACTTGTCACGGTTTCTCCACGGTTAACGTCTAGTTTACAAAATTTGTGATTCCGTCATTAAATGGATTACGTATAAGCTCGAACCAGGAAGCTCCGCTGTAACACTACTTTGCAGATGGGCTGGCTGCTAGATGAAGTCCAGGAGTTACATCTATAGCTTTGAAAAGACCTGAGAAACCAAGTTCAGGGTGACATTCTGGCCAACAATCTTCAACCTAGTACTCAGCAGATCATTTCAAGGCCTCAGGGAGTTTGTCCGTGTGGTGTAAGGAGCACACAGGCTCTGGAATCGGGCAGAACTGGATTGTAATTCTAGCCCCACAGTGGACCAGCTATGCGGGGCTGGCTCAAGTTACTTAATTTCTCTCAACCTCAATTTCCACGCGATAAAAAGTGAATGATGGTACCCACAATTTATGGGATGTCTATGAAGATAACATAGTCAAAGCAGTCAGCAATGCGTGTCCGGGATAGGCTGGTATTTAGCCAAGAACACTGCGGATGCTGCCAGCCCTGCCACTGCCCCATCCACTCTGGTCATTTAATGGACAAAGTGCTCTGGGCTGCTGGTTCCAGGAGGTCAGGGACTGGTTCTGTCTCATGGTGGCATCACCGGCACCTGGCACCCAGCAAATGCTCAACCGTCTTGCTGAGTTAATTGGTTGACTCAACCCTCACAGCTATCACATGAGGTACACAGCCTATCTCCTCTGCACAGGAGGGGAAAATGAGGCTTACACAACTTTGGAAGAGGAATGCAAGGTCTGTTGACTCCAAAAGCTTCATTCCTGATGCCTCCTCCATTTAAAAACGTAGTGTTCCATTGTGCATTTATCTTTTTAAAGCAGTGGCCTCCCGATCATAATTTAAACATGGAGACCACCCTTCCTGTCCCTACCCTTTTACGGATGCTCTTCAAACACCGTGGTTTCCAGGGCCACCGTTCACAGCTGACATGTGTGTGAATTACAGTCAAAAGTGGGCTAGACCCTATCAGGAGATACATAACCCCACGTCTGGAAGTTAATTCCTTTGGAAGATTAACTCTTATGAACTCTTGGATTCATATTTAGTTATGACTATACTAAATTGAAGAAATTAGCATACCAAATAGCTGGAGCATTAAAAATTCAAATGATTCTCTTAAAAATGTCTGAAGAATTCCCCAAGAGAAGCTTCTACAACCACAGGTTCTGGCCTAATCACTGTAAAGTGCTAGCAAAATGCTAATGCTTTTATCACAGTATCCCAGATTCTGTAGAAAAAGAGAAATATGTTTACAGAAATGGTGCTATTCATTATTAACATTTGATCAGAGCTTTAAAAGGCAGTTTTGATTTAATGCAGTCCCTCGTAAAGTACTACAATTCAGAACCACTTTACTTCCAGTTACACAAAGAAAAGGATCTTCAGTTTATTTTCTGCATGGAGGGCATGAAACGAGACTCCTGGGAGTTTCTTCAAGACCATTCAACACAGAGATGAATGTTAGCTCAAGATCTACAATAAAATGTGACTTTTAAAAGACTCACTGCTAAGGAGGAGACATTTAAAGAGACAAAATAAAGCAAAAGTTGCCTGTTTTTTCACAATCTGCACACATGTTCCTATTTTCCACCCAGATCATCTGATACCAAAGAAACAGAAATGAAAACCTGTGCATACTCCATTCTGTCTCTGCAGGGCCTAGGAGAGCTGTCTGATACTCCCTCGTCTTTTTAACAACCTCAGGTTCAGAAAGAAGTCTTCGGGCCAGGGTCCCCCTGTGCAATGATGAAGCACAGCCACACCCAGAAGCAGTTCAGGGCCCACTGGGGTGTCCAGTGCTGTCTGAGGGCTGTGGTCTCAGGAGCTACATCTGGTGGCCACGTAGAGGACAGGTGAAACACCCGGATCTGACAGTGTGACCCCCATCAGAACCCTGAACCGCAAGTGGATGATTTGTTTAATGTCTTAAAAAGCGAGGGGGCAGGGGTGGAAGTAGGGAGATTCCTAATTTCTTATCCAAAAAAATAAATAAAGGAAAAAAACAAAGAAAAGCCTTTTTGAAAAAGAAAGAAAATGGATGGAGAGCGAAACACTTGGCCCTGAGGGCCTCCCTCGGAGAGATCTGTGTAGCTGCTCCTTCCTAGGCTCAGGGCCTTTCATTTACCTATGACAAGGTTCAGGGATTCACTACCACCTCTATGTACAGATGAAGAGACTGAGGGTCAGACAGGTTAGCTGACTGACTTAGTGTCATACACAGGCAGCATGAATGTGGGTTTCTTGCTGAGGCTCTTCCCAATAGACTGCCCTGGGCCTTGAGCAGGTGTAGTCACCTCGAGGGTCAACTCATGCTCCCCACAGACAGTGACACCGCTCTCATCCCCCTGCACACCTGTGACACTGGACCTTCACCTGCCCTGCCAGGATCACCTATCAGAAATCACCCCCGGCAAGAGAAAAGAGAGGGAACAAACGTCCAGGCCAGCGTCTGGCATCAGAGAAATAAACAAGAGCGAGCAGAGGGGACGCGCTACTTACACACTGGCGTGTGGCTTCTTTTTGGAGAAATCGCAGGCAAGACCGAGATCTGATATTCTTACGTGTCCGTGTTCATCCAGGAGGATATTTGCTGGCTAAGGAGAAAGAGAATATGGTCTTCGAGAGTCCCTCACATGCCAGAGGGGCTTTGAGAACTAAGTGTATAGACGCTTAATTAATATCTTAGTATTTTTACGTAGCTTGTTCCTAAACATGAATTACAGCAGCTTTACACCATCGCGCCCAAGAAGGGCATGATACCGAGAGTGGTATTTTGCATGTTAACTTCGGCAAGAGAAGTGGCAATGACAGAGGCGAGGGATTCTGCTCATTAGAGGAAGAAACTGCAGGCAGGCAACGTGGGAGGGTTAAGACCACAGTTTGTCAGAGCTAAAAGCATTTCCTTCCCCCGTGCGTGCCGAGAGCTGCAGTGCAGCCAGAACGAGTTTGCCTCTTGGCAATGGGGTGCAAGGCCACCAGCCTTCTCGCTCATGTGAACCACATGGACTTGTGCGCATGAAGCCGTGAGGCACAGAACAGAAAGGCATCTGTCTAGAATGCATAAATGCTGATCTACGAAATCAAAATATTCCTCGGTGCCACACGAATCCCGATGAAGGTCATTTCTGTTTGCTAGCGCAGCAGCAGCAGCACGGGGCCCTAGCAAATGACCAGATACGATTTTGACCACAACTCTGATGAAATGTAGCCATTAAGATTAGATTTAGTCATCATAACCATGAAAAACAAAGCTCCTCTCTCTCGAATATACATTGAATTATAGTCATCTTAATAATGTTTTTCTGCTGGAGATCAACTATTATTTTGCTTGAAATGAAGATAATGGCATGCTATTATAAAATTGAAGCATGAATAATCATGAGTGACTAGAATTAAGTTTGAATAGGAATTAAATAATACCACTGCCTACTAAATAGCTTAGAAAGTAAAAAAATAAAGCATAAAGATGATTAGAAACCGGTTATAGATTTAAATTAGAATGTATTATAATGGCACTCTGTGGGCCTTCAGCATATATTCTTCTGCAATACTCACATGAGGAGATAAAATGTCAAATGCCAACCAATGTCTGATTTCTGATTCAATAAAAATAACATTTTTCTTTATGCTCATAGGAAAACTAAGGCAATAATGCTTTAGCCTTACAGAAAGCTTTAAAATATACAAAGGATTTTGAGTAAAAATAATATGCTCGACAATAAAATGTAATTTTTGTGATATTTTAGAAGGTAACCTTAAAAAGCCAACCACGGCATCTTAGCTCCTGAGAGAAGGAACATCATCTGTACATTTCAGTTGGCCCCTGCGGGTTCCAAGAAGGAATTTGGAATAAGCGGAAAACACATTCTCTTGGAATCGCCTCATCCTATTGGCAAATTGTCACTCTTATCATTTTTTCTTCCCATTATTATTTCTATTTTTATACAGTCATTTCTGTAATCACTTCTATAATTTGTCCAGGTCCCTTTTAGTTCCATCCCTGTCTTCAGGCTGTTGGCCATCACAACCAGGTGAGTGACACCATGGAATCATTACGAAAGCTCCCGACTCCCTCCTTCGTGTGGGCCCAGCACAGGGGACTGCAACGAAAAAAACTCAAGAAAGCTCCTATTTCGTTACTTTCAAGGCCAATGAGCTTTCTCAGAGGACAAGAACGAAAAAACCCAAGCACAGCAGTTAGAGGTTGCATAGTTCAGGGGTCTAAAGATCTATTTAACGATTTTTAAGGCAATCCCCCAAAACAACATAAAGCTCTGAGAGGGGCCTTTGGGAGAAATCCCGCTGGCTGACCAGCAGCGCACTCCTCACTGATAGGCCTTGCCTGGGAGGAGTTAGGATGCAGCCATTCTATGCCTTGGTTCACCGGTTCATAAGCCCTACAAAATACATATGCTTTATGTTTTCATCTCTGTATACAGAGCTGGGGCGACATTAGTTGCTTAGTGAACATTCATGGATTTATTAAGACAATTAATTGTAAAATAGGTGACACCAAAAAAACTCCTACCCTGCTTTTCATTAATGAATCAATTAACATGGATTACTGAGTGTTCGTGCTGCACCAGGCAGCGTAGCAGGCGCCGGAGTTACAAATATGATGGGGATGGCCCTGCAACGGGTCCCTGTAGAGCCTGGTCTAGGGGAGACTGACATTTCACAGACACCGGCTTCCACAGGGCTGAGACGAGGGCTATATATAAGGAAGAGGAGGGCACTCTAGGAAAGAGGAGGGGACTTCCAGGGGACCATTGGCACAATATCCACTATGCAGAATGAGTCCGTTGACCATCCTCACCTTCAAATCCCTGTAAACAACAAACCGACTGTGCATGTGCTCCAGCCCCAGGATGATCTCCGTGGCATAAAACCGCATCTCCTTCTCCGAAAACACCCCATGCTGCGAGAGGTGATAATGCAAGTCGCCTCCTGGTATCAGAGATTCAGAATTTAATTCAAAGCATGTTAATTCAAAGGAAATAAAAATCATTGCCATCCTAAATAGGACACAGTGAAACAAGGTGAACCATGCTTCTGCCTTGTCCATGTACCTATCTTTGGTTTCTATAGTTTGGCAAAACACTTTAACACACTGACAGCCACACTAGAAAAAAATTTTTTTTTTCCTTTGGGGCCATGGCATTTTATTAAAACAGAATGATCCTTTCTAATTTGTTACTGTTTTCTGTGCATCGGTTATATGCGACACAAACCACGCTTTTAGAATCAAATTGTCAATATTAATTGTAACAATAAGAACATCAACAAGTAAGATTTTCACCAACCAACTGCGGGATTTTGTTTCACGCAGCCCTGAGATCAAAATTAGCCTGAGTTAAATCCAACTCATATGGCAGCCGATGTGTCAAACAATATATAAAAAAATACAAACTAAAAACTGATCATATAAACAGATATTTGATAAAGCAAATACTGTAAAGTTTTAACCAATAAAATCCAGGTGGTGGGTGTTTGGGTGACCCCAGTAAAATTCTTTCAGCATTGCTATACGTTTGAAATTTTCCATAATAAAATGTGGGAAAAAAAAAAAAAAAGGAAATAATCAGATGGCCTCAAGTTTCAGAGACAGAGAATGCTGCCAACAGGATAAGGGAATGTTTTTATAAACTCACAGGGAAAAGCCTCCATTGGTTTACAGAAGTTCATGTGTGTCCAACTTTACTGTCATTGATGCGAGCAGCATCTTCTCTCGCCACCCACAGAGATCTCTGTGTAACCCCTGCCAGCCAGTTCAAGATGCGAAGGGTTTATAGCACCCCAAAAGGCCCCCACACCCTTTCCCTAGAGGACCTCGGTCCCCAGCCCCGTCAGGCAAATGGGGCTCTTCTGCCCTCCCTCCCCGTCAATTAATTTTGCCTGTTTTGAAAGTCACATAATAGGACCACATCGAACATACCCCACTGTGTCTGGCTTCTTTTGCTCGTTATTATGTCTGTGAAATTCCTTCACATTTTTGGGTAGATGTGGTTTTAAATCAAACCCTCAAAACATAATAAAACTTCAAGTGAACTTAAAAAAAAAACAAAAAAAACTAGGCATTTGAGTTGTTGAATTGTATGCCTTTTTGTTTCGGCCCTTGTTACTAAAAATACTTTGGATATATACCAGGTCACCTTCTAGTGTCAGAAAGCAACTTTTCTAGCTGGCTATTTTTCGCCATTCTCAAGGTCATCATTTGCCGTTTAAAAGATCAATTTAGAAGGAACAGAAGAGTGGGCTCAAATCTGTACTTGGGCTCAAATCTGTACTTGGCCCCAAATCAGTCCTTCTAAGTGGATTTTTAAATACATTTCTATCTTTGGCCTGTATTCTTAGGAGGTATTTCATTCCTAAAAGTTGAGGGCCAGGAAATAAGCTAATTACAGACCTAGGCCAGCTGCATTCCAGAAAAATCAAGTTTCACTGTGAGTATTTTATGAGAATCTTTTCTAGAAAATTCAATTTCCTGGGGAGAGAGTGGGAGGTCTAGAGAAAAAATTGCAGTAAACATTTTTAAATGAATTTTTAACTCAAAAAAATTGAAGGGCAAAAGGTTTCCTCAAATTTCAGGGGGACTCTAATTATCTGAAAGGACCCAAACTGCCAGTCTGCCGAGATTCGCACTTGCTGAGTGTGTGAGGCATTTGCCCTGCCCAAGCCGTGCTCACCGTTCATGAGGTCCAGGATGAAGCAGAGTTTGTCTGGCGTGTGGAAGGCATAGGTCATGCAGACAATGAAAGGACAGTCCTAGAGTAAAACAACAAAAGTTCATGCAGAAAGCAAAAGCTGTCCTGGAAAGCACATCTAGGATTTTTAATTCATTTGTTTATTTTTTATTATTGTCATGGTATAATCGTGCATATCTATGGAGTGCCATTTGATATTTCGATACGTATTTATATTGTAGAATGATCCCATCATGGTAGTTAGGCTATCCATTGCCTCTTGCATTTATCATTTCTTTGTGGGGAAGAACCTTCAAAAGCCTCTCTTGTGGCTATTTTCTAATATACAAGTGCTATGGATTTTTACCCATGCCCCTGCGCCATGCATTGAGCACAGACACCTGCATGGTAACTTTAAAAGTCATAGTAAAATGATGGATCCAGTTACAGGATAAAATGCAGAGAGACACAACATTAATACTCGGAGCAGATGAACTTGAAGGTCTGTCCTCACTCAGATTCAATCATGAATCTATTCTAATTACATTCTCTTTGAAACACTAGATTCTACAGAAAAAATATTACTGTCTTGCTAGTGTTTTTGTTGGTCAACACTGAGGCTCTGGCTAGCCCAATATCCATTTCAATCTCTGCTTCTCAAGTTGGAAGAACCATACCATGGGGCAGGAAAGTTATTTGTGTTATATTTTGAAACACTGAGAATATAAATGGAATTAAATTAGCTTTTGAAAGCGGAAAACTATACCACGGTCAGGGATCGAATAACTCAATTGTAAAGATTTCAGTTTTTCCCTAACTAATCTATAGATTCCATGCAATCTTAATTAAAATGAAAACTGACAAGTCAACTCTAAACTCTACGGATGCGTAAATAGCCAAGAAAACTTCAGATACTCTTGAAGATAAACAAAGCTGGAAAACTTACAGTGCCAATTATCAAGACTTATTAGAAAGCAACATTTCAGAGAGCATGGTATTAGCCCAAGGACAGAGAGTCCAATGAAACAGAATAGAGAATCCCAAAACAGACCCGCACATAAATGGTCACTTTATTTGTGATAAAGGTGATACAAGGGCATGGGAGAAGTATGGCCCTTTCAATCAATGGTGCTGGAACAACTGATATCTGTACAATAAAATATAAACCTTGACTCCTACACCTCACACCATATACTAAAGTCCCCTCCAGTAGATATAGATCTAAATGTGAAATATAAAAGAATAAAGCTGCCAGGAGAAAACAAAAGAGCATATCTTCATGATCTCAGGGTAAGTGAAGAGTTCTTAGGCCACAAAAAGCAGTAACAATAAAAATGTTTATAAATTGGACTAAAATAAAATTAAGAACTTCTGTTCATCAGAAGATACTATTAAGAGAGTAAAAAGATAAGCCACAGAATGGGAGAAGATATTTGCAATCCATAAACACACAAAGGACTCATATCCAGAATATATAAAGAACTCTTAACTATTAATAAAAAGGCAACCGACACAATAGAAAAATGCCAAAAAAATAAAAATAAATAAATAAAACAGACATTTTCAAATGGCCCACAAGCCTATGAACAGATTCTCAACCTCAAATTAAAACTGCAAGATGCTACCACCCAAACCCATGAGAATGGCTAAAATTAAAAAGACTGACAATACGAAGTGTTAGAAAGATAAGGAAGGAAAGGAACTTTCATGTACGGCTGTTGACAGTGTACAATGGTATAACCACTTTAGTGACCCGTTTGGTGGCATCTAGCAGGGCTGCCCAGCGATTTCACTCCGAAGTAGACACCTCACAGCAATGTGTACTGATGTGCACCAAGAGATCTGCACAAGAGTGTTCCAAACAGCACCGTCCAAAATGGCCCAAACCAGGAAGTCACCCACATGTGTACCAACAGCAGAAAGGATAAGATGCGGTATATTTACGGAAGAGGATACTATTTGAGCAGAGTCGGCAATCCTTTTCTGCAAAGTAGTATTTTAGGTCTTATACAGTCCCAGTCATCTCTTCTTCTTTGCTTATTTTCTTTACAATCCTTTAAAAATGTAAAAAAAAAAAATTCTCAATGCATGGGCTGTACAAAATAAAGCCACAGGCTAGATTTGGTCCCTGGCCACACCCAGCTTGCCGATCCCTGCTGCGGGGCTGCCAGGGCGAGCTGTGTGCAGCCGCACAGATGAAGTCTCGCCAGACACTGAGTGACAGAGGCCAGGCACACAAGAGCACCTTTACACAAGGCTCAGACAAAATTAGCAGAGCTATTTCATAAACTATGCTGTTAGAAATCTGGAGAGTGGTCAGCTTGGGCATGGGGCTGGTGACAGAGAGGGGCACGAGGAGACTTCTAGAACACTGGTAACTTTCTGTCTCTTGGTCTGGGTGCCGAAGACATGCATGGGTTTCCTTGTGAAGCATCATTGGCGCTAGGCTACATCTGTTGGATCTATAATATTTAGATCCACTTTATCTACTATATCCTGATTCTTTACCTACAGTGTATACCTGTCACTAAACAGATTCAAATTTTTAAAAACGACAGCGACTATCTACACTTTCTTAACAGACAAGAGAAGTTATTAAATTCCAAAGAAAATATCCAGATTTCAACAGAATAATCTGTAAACAGAATTCACATTGTTCAAACCTCTCTATTAAGAACATGTAACTTTGCATTGACACATTCCTATATATTAACGCTATATGCACATTCCTATATATTAATCCTATATATTAATGCTATATCCACATTCCTATATATTAATCCTATATATTAATGCTAAAGAATAATAAACTTGAACTCAATTTCCATACATCTCTCGAAGAAAAATTTCCCCAGAAAGAATTACAAACTTCATTGGTGGCTGTTTAGTTTTTATTAGAGTTCTACTGAGATGATGTCAGTATTTACTGCCTTCAAGATTTATTTTGCCTTGAACAGGTGAAATGCAGGCGCTATCCATCCTTTCCCCGTGAAAAGCCTTGTGGCCCTTCCAGTGGGCGCTGTCCTACTGGGCACCTGTCTGCACTTCGCCAGACCTTCCACCAGCCTCTGAAGACGGCCGCCTCGCCCTGCTCCAGAGACCACGCTCTTCCCCAGTAAGGTCCCCTCGTGCTCTCGGCCCTGATCTGCCAGCAGTTCGTCTGCAGAGCAGAGAAGAGGGCGGACCTAGAGCTTGGAAGAGCGGGGTCCTTCCCACCCTGAGCCAGTAACCGTGCCCGCTTCCCCAGCGGGGAGCAAGTGGACCCTGCCAAGCGGGATTCCTGAACACAAGAAACATGAGAAAACAGCAAAAGGTTTAAGTCTCCTTAAAATGTTACGTTATTAAGATGGGACGTGAATTTTAGATGTATAACTGTTGGCTATCAAGGTACAAAGGGCTCTTAAAAAAAAAAAAAAAAAAACGCCTGATCTAACTTCTCTTTTTTTTCTTTTTTGAGACAGAGTCTCATTCTGTCACCCAGGGTAGAATGCAGTGGTGTCATCGTAGCTCACTGCAATCTCAAACTCTCACGCTCAAGCCATCCTCCTGCCTCAGCCTCCTGAGTAGCTGGGACTACAGGCACTACCACCACGCTTGGTTAATTTTTCTATTTTTTGTAGAGACAGGGTCTCGCTGTTGTTCAGGCTGGTCTTGAGCTCCTGACCTTGAGTAATCCTCCCACCTCGGCCTCCCAGAGTGCTAGGATGACAGGCACGAGCCACCACCCCCGGCCTAACTTCTCTATTTTAAAGATAAGGAAACTAAGGCCCCCTAAAAGGGAAATGACGTGCCTGAGAGAGTTCCAAACCCCCAGTCTCCTGACCCTCTCCAAGTTCTTCTTTCTGTGGTATGCACCTTACAAAGGTTTCTCCAGCAATTAACAAAGACTCCTCCTTGACCCAACTCTAGCCAGGATTCTCGGAGCCCTCTTTTCCACTAGGCCTGAATTTTGACCTTATGAAGACTTGAACAAATGCTAAGATAGTTTCTAACACCCCAAGACTGCATTCCTGGGATGACCCTCACCCTGCTCCAGGTGCCAGAAGGATTCACCGTTTGTTCCAGCCAACACCCAAAGATAGGGTCCCGTCTTCCAGCCCCGTGGGAGGGTAGAGGCCCCCTGGGTAGGCACCAATCAGCAACCCCAGATGGGTCTCACCTAGACCGAGCCCCCATTCGCACATTTTATTGTTTTTCATTGCCCTGAGTCTCCTCAGGCCCCCGCAGTGCACCCCACCCCCATTCTCCCTTTAAAACACCCGGTTACCTCTGCCCAAGTCAGAAAGGAGCTCAGCCGTTTCCCCTACTGTCGGCAGTCACCTAATAAAATCTGTTTTCACTGCTTTAACTAACATCTGGCTGCGATTACCTTTGAGACAATGTAAAATAAATGTGCAGGCAAAGGAATCAGATTCGGTTACCTCTACAGAGACCACCAACTGCAGTCCCCAGCAATCAAGGTGCTGAGCACACACCATAATGATTTTTGCATGGAGTCCGGGACACAGAGAACTGAATACCGGCCCACACGAAAAGACGAGCAGCAACTGAGTGAATGGCGCGATGCGGTTCCAAGGAGAAAGATGGGTGGGAGGGGCCCTTCCTTGATCACCAGTCAGTGGTGATAAGAGCTCGAGGATGTTGACAGGCAGAACCTTCAGTCAAGCTCCCGAGCAAGGGACTGTCTTCTTTGATTTCCTACCAAGAGTGAGCCAAACAGCTTGGATTTTTCAGGAAATAAAGAACCAATAAAACAGGACCATGGAGTAGTTCCTTAAGAAAGTCCCCCACACTGCAGTCAGCACAATCCCTTTGAATCGTAAGAGTGATCGTGTAGCTTCCAAGTTAAAAAGCACTTCGTTTCCAATTGCTATAATATTGATTAAGCTCCCCAGTATTGGCCTAGAAAGCTCTTCACGGTCTCTCTGCAGCTTCCCCTTGCTCCACTCCCCTCACCGCCACCGATCCTACTGCCCTCGTCCAATCCCTCAGATCTCATGTGCGGAGGGGGGGGCCCAGACACCTGCTGGCACCTGCCCAGGTCGCTGTGACTTCAGAGGAGCACGGACTGACCCCATCGCCACCTCCAGGCGCCTTCCAAGCACCATGCGCCTGGCTTTCATCGCTCTCCCCACACGCTCCCACTGTCTGTGCATTTCTGAAGTTATCTGAATAACACCACCTTTTCTCGCTCCATGCAGCTCTGTAAGAGCAAGGACAGGAGTCAGGTTTTGGGGACCCCCCAGCTAGTAGCAGAACACCTTGCACAAGCTAGACACCCAACTGTGATTCATGGAATGAGTAACACTTCCAGCGGACCTAGATCAGCAGTCCCCAAACTTTTGGGCACCAGGGACCAATTTCATGGAAGGTAATTTTCCCACGGACGGGGGATGGGAGGTGGGGTGTCATGGGGCGAGGGGGGGGGGAGAGCTCAAGCAGTGCTGCACAGCCTGTTTCTTCACAGGCCGTGGACCAGTGATGGGCCATGGCCAGGGGTTGGGGACCACAGACCCAGATGACTTGAATGGACTTGCTGGTCGTTCTTCCTAGCTGTGGACATACTCACGCCGGTTCTCAAACATGCATATTTCTCTTTTTACCATCCGAGAATTACAGAAAAAAAAAAAGTGGGAACAGGACTTGCTACTGTCTCTTTGGAGGAAGGGAGTAGGAATACTTAATTTGAGATTGACTAAAAAGCCTAAAACAAACTTCCAGTAACAAGAAAACTATGGTGAATAAATGCGGTTCTGTTTCAAGTCCACACCACAGGAAATCCTGCTGACACGGGCTGATCTAACGTGTCACTTAATAAGGTAAGTTTAAATTAAGGATTACTGAAACCCTATAAAAAGGTGCCCTTTGATCAGCAAAACCAATCCCAAGTAATCTTACTATGACTCTTGTGGTTAAATTACGTATCTTAACCAAATTATAAATTTTTTAAAATGCCGTATGGTTGTGACACTTGAATAAAAAATATGAACAATTCTTTTACATTAGTTCAAAGTAGGACCCCCGATATAACCCCAATTTTTAATTTATTCTCCTAGGGTTACACCAGTGTGAAACTATACACCTATTTAACCACATTTCCCCTCCCCTGAATCAAATAAGTATAAAAAGTCTATATGAAAACTGTACTTAGATTTTTCCAACATCAAAACATTTTTTCCATAGGCTTTGAGAACAACAATCCAAGGCTTTGAGATAACCCATTAAAAATTAATATTTTAATAACCACTTGAAGTCTTCATTCTGTAAGCACATCCATAGTTGAAATTTAAGACACGGACATTTACAACAGAAATTGGAAGCCAATGCCACTCACACTAACTCCAATACTGCTTAGTTTCCATTCCAATCAGTTAAAAACTTGGTCACACGCACAGACTCTTATTTGAAATGCTTAATGTCCATACACAGGGAGAAGTATAGGCAGGTAATTGGAAATTATTTATGGCTACAGAGTTTACATTTGTTACAGCTCAGCTAAATTATGCTGTTTCTTTGCTTCAATGGCAAAGAGCCCTTCTAAAAGCACTTAAAACTAATGCTGGAATAATATAAACCACAGTACAATAAATACAGGCGATAAAAAACACGTAGCCTGTAAAGGGACCATAAGAAAGGAGCCCTGGCCAGGGAATGGCTGGAGACTGGCCAGGGAGGCCAGAGAATTGGGGCAAGGAAATTTCTCTCTCAGGGTGTCGGGTTTCTTGCTCACTCATTGAAAAGAATTATTCATTCTTTGATTAGCCACTAAAATTTGAGTCTTTCAAATCCTTTTGGTGAAGATGACCTTACTCAGAATCCACCTGTGATATTTAGAAGTCCCCCACATTTCTCACTGCATATGCACCTTCCTGGCCTGGGTGTTAAACATTAAATTCACATGTGAGCTACACACCAAGAGCCCCGCAACCCCATGCCCATCCCATGCCCCTCCCCTTTTACGTGCCGACTCCCTGATCTACTCTGCATGCGTGCATGCACAGCTTTCTGGAAGAGTAAGTTTTCCTGGATGCGTCTTCATACACACTGGCATCTGTGCACACAAATAAAGGCCAAGAGTTTGATCCTGTTTAATACCATTAACAGAAGAAGAAATCAGAATAGGCAGCTAGTTTGCAAGGAACGGAGGTACAAGGTAAAAGTTAGTTTCCATGGATGCTGAGCTGAAAATGATAGTTTAGAATGTCCGATAGGTAGAAATATAGTGCTGGAAACGGGAAGGCCAGTAAACAGAGAAGTTATGTGCTGAGAGGAAGACAAAGTCACTCTCAAATGAAACACTAAGGAGGGACAAACCCGAAACGACAATTCAGACTTGACTAACCCAGTTGCTTCGTCTCTATTTGCTTCTAAAGGGCAGGAGCTACATTTCTCTTTTTCCTCTCCAGATTAGTCCTTCTTCTCATACAGTCAATTCTTGACTATATTCAAGTGACTATTTTCTGCTATAATTAGTTTCTGCCATCTCTGCTACCATATTCTGCAAAGAAGGAAGTCAAGGACAAACAGTAGGCAGTAAAGGAGAAGTCACGGATTGCATAAGGAAGGTTGCTAGTGTTCTTCTAACTTGTAAAATTAAATAAGAGATAATATCAAATTCTAGCCCACCTGAGAGCTGGCCAGACCTGTAATCAGCTAGGAAAAAAATAATAATAAATCATCCTGCTATAAAACAAACAAATAACAAATTTTAAAAAGCATCGCTGGGAATTGACTACTTACTCCTGTACTGACAAGAGACAACATAATCCTTTCATTTAAGGCTAATGTTTCTCCTTGTTTCATCTTGATTCTCTTCTTATCCAAGCATTTCATTGCATACCTGGAAATATAAATACTATTGAAAAATCCATACTGTAATATATCTAGACTGATTTAAACAGCACACATCATACTGGGGAAAGCTTCTAAATATTCAGGCAATGTTTAAAAGAATGAAAATGGCACCTGAGTGCCATGCAAGAAATATTTTTATTTTACACATATTATTTAAAAACGTCAAAAAAAACAAAAAAAAGTCAAGCAATACTTAAGATATTTCTACCATTATATGAAGTTCCAGTTAAATAAAACAGAAAGTGGATGGATATAAATCAATTCAGTGAGATAATTTTTTTTGTATAATGCTGCTGCCTATAACTATTGGTAATGGGGGGATATTTGTATCATATTTGGCAGGTAGGAATTGTGAATTCATCAGTGGTCAATTTTTTATGAGTGTATAGAGTTTAAGACTCTGAAACCGTGACAATCAACAAAATGGGAAGGTAAGGCATGCATTCAAAAGAGCATGTTCTAAAATGTTATTTTACTGATTTGTTCTTATTTTTTTTAATTTCAAATTTTATGGGGGCTACTACGTAGCCCAGGTATGCAAGGCAGAACATTATCTTAGTATTGTAGGACACGGAAAATCTACCTATTTCTTATTGATCATAACTTATCATGTTTGAGTTGTATAAGAACAGAGAAGACTGTTCAAATTTGATATTTTTATCCACTTTTCCAGTTCTTCTAATGAGTCAATGGACAATTTGCTTAACAACGAGATCAAATATTGAGAACATATGAAGCTATGTATCTTTTAAATATTTCATTTTTATGATAAAGAATATTCCAAATGCTTCATACTACTTCTATTACCACTCTATTACCACCAAGATGGTTTTTAATAAAACCTTTAAATTGCAGACCAGGGCAGATGACCGCCATGGGCCCTGGGCGACAGGGTGAGCACGTACACCCTAGGGCTCCATTTGGAGGGTGTAAGAGCGACTCACTGTCGGGCCACAGAGCCAGTTCATGTGTACCTGGCACCCCTGAGACAGGGAATAACTGCAGTGAGGACTCCTAGACCACTTTCTAGCTGTGGGACTCCTGAGCACTGTCTACCCGTAATCTATAAAACAGAAGAATATTGGCCACCAACTTGCTGTTTCTGAGAGTTAAGTGAAACAATAAATGTGTGCAAAGAGATAAATTGATATTGTTTACTTCACGTGGCAGCCAAGGGATCCTAAATACCTCCACAAGCTGCAATGATGAAGCAAAACAAACAAAATTTAACGAAATGTGCCAAGCAACGAGCATATCGTTTAGTATAAAAAGTTCACTGTGTGAACAGGATGGGAAAGAACTTTTCCATGGGAAAGTGTTGCAGAGGCCTGTATGTTTTAGCACAGCACCCTCTTCCTGATGAGCACTCACTGCAGGATAGATAGCCTTCCAAATGCTTTACCATGTATGATCTCATTTAATTCTCACCACAGGGTGCTTTGATTTTACCTGCGTCACAGACTACAACATGGGCGACTTTGTCAAAGGCAACGAGTGTAGAAGCTGAACCTAACACAGCTGGCAGGGCATCAGGACCCTGGCTCTGGACCACCGGGCGACACTACTGTCCCAGCATGACCCCAGACTTCAAACTCCTGAGCGCCAGGCATCAGAGTCACCCCAGAATGGGGGGCCCAAAGCAGGGCGATGACTGATGGGCACAAATTAGCAAAGGTGAACTGCAGTCCCCAAATACCAAAAAACGTGCCGACTATTGGACCTTCCTGAGACCGGGAAGAACTGCCTGGCAGAGCCGCCAGCTCCCAACCCCAGGAGAGGCCGAGCAATGACTTGTAGGCTATAATGGAGCAATTTGTTCTAACATGCCTGCCACTTAATCAGGCCTGTAGTTCTGGGTCTATCAAATCAGAGTCTTCCATTCTCTTTTACTTTCAAAAATATATTCACTTAAACGGCTTCTGCTAAAAAAAAAAAAAAAAAAAAAAAAAATTCCCACACTTAAGAATTCCACCATTGTTCACTTTCCAGAAGAGCCTTCTACCTGGCTCAGGTGTACTTAATTTCCTCCCACTGGCCTCCCACCAGGAGAGTGACTGAGGGAAGTGACAGAGCCCACAACACTCGCTGGTCACCAGCAGCAGGGTGTCCTTCTCTCTAACATCCCGGCCACCGGTCTCGGGAACCGACATCTCCAGAAAAGCTGTCGCCCAAAACTGCTTCTACTAAATAATAGGTGGATCTTTGCTGGAAAAAAGAAGTCTCTCTTCTGCAAAGTAAAGAATTTTTTTTTTTTTTTTTTTTTTTTTTCTGATGCTATCTTACAGGGAGGCTGCACGTAACACGACCCTGGTTGCCAAGAATCACTTCCTGTTCATCTCTGGATCACTTCCTGTTCATCCCTGGATCACTTCCTGCTCATCTCTGGATCCCCAGGGTCTCCTCGCCCACGCCCTGAACCATAGTGGACATGCAATGTGGGGTCATCATTTAACTTCCTGTGTAGCCCTGTGAGGCAGCAGTCCCAGCTCTCGTTCACCACGCTTAGCAAAATGCAGACTGTTCCTTTCTGAGGCAAATCACTTCCAAAGCAAGGTCACAGGCTTCCACAAGTCTATATAGGGATTGTCTTTTGACGCAGACATAAAGTCTCCTTAAAAATTGCAGTAAACTGTGTGAGCACCGAAAGCTTACATTTTTCCAGTGTCTGCTTTCCTGCAACCGTAGACTTCACCGAATCCTCCTCGTCCGATAATCCTGTGCACACTGAAATCATTCATGGTCAACTGTGAGATCAAAACACAAAATGGAAACTTCAGACTATGTTGTTATAAAGACACTTTTTTTTTTCATGCGAGACACAGACAGTAATTAAAATAGCAGTTCTGACATCAGGATCTGTCTGTCCCTTCCGCGCCTGAGTCCTTAAGCTACAGGATGAGCCGCCCGAGGGTGCCAAGGCCTCACACAACCTCCAAGGTGTGTGAGGCACAAAACAGAGGCGTGTGGGGGACGACAGACGGGGAACCAAGCGGCTGACCGTTCCCCACAAGTGCCCAGGTGACGGCTTACAAGATGCATGCTCTGAAGGCAAGTTGAGTGTGAAATTCCCAGCCAAAATGAAAAGCAACCTCACAGCTACTCTGAAGCCTAAAGTTTGGGGATGATCCAACAATTCCAAGAACTCTCAGGGTGAAAAAAAAATAAGAGTCCAGGTCAAAGGCATCTGTGTTTTCCGTAACAGTGGGGCCACATGACCGGGAGACACAACAGACGCGGGCCATGTGAACCTTGTGTGGACAGCACCGGTGAACAGAGGGGGCTCAGGGTGGCCATGTGAGCCTGAAACAAGACTGAATGTGAGTGAAGTCTATAAAGAGGCTTTATTCATACACACTCTCCTTTTGTCAGCACTATCTCAGTAACGCCCCGTTTCATAAGTAGATTTAATGCGTTAAATGGTACAGAGACAAATGGTGGATCCTAGGTTCAAGATAAGAGGCCGTCAGACAACAGCAAATGTCTGCTGCTTTTCAGATCCTGGCAAGGGTGAAGGGTGAGCCTCTTTAAGGGTTCCCCCAAACAATCCTTAAAACACCACATCTGCGTCACCTAAACCTGTTATGGGGGCCGCAGACTTCACGTGTAATGCTCAGAGTCCACAAGGACACAAAGTCTGCTGAAGGAGAAGCGTGAGAAAGATCCAGAACAGACGTAAAGGATTTTTTAAAATGTGCATTAGGGCCTCTTGCTTCTAAACTTTGCCAGGAAATATGATGGACGAGGGGGAGGTTAGAAAACAGCAACAAAAAAGCCTTACTGCTTCTCCACTTGTTGGCTAAGGGCAAGTGTAAAAAAAAAAAAAAAGAAAAAAAGAAAAAGAAAAAAAAAATCAAACAAGAACTCTTCTTCCAACAATACCATTCAAGCAAAATCTAAGAAAAAGGCCGGGCGCGGTGGCTCACGTCTGTAATCCCAGCACTCTGGGAGGCTGAGGCAGGCGGGCAGATCGATTGCTCAAGGTCCGGAGTTTGAAAGGGAGACCCCATCTCTACTAAAAATAGAAAGAAATTAATTGGCCAACTAAAAATATATAGAAAAAATTAGCCAGGCATGGTGGCTCATGCCTGTAGTCCCAGCTAATCAGGAGGCTGAGGCAGGAGGATTGCTTGAGCCCAGGAGTTTGAGGTTGCTGTGAGCTAGGCTGACGCCACGGCACTGTAGCCTGGACAACTGAGTGACTCTATCTAAAAAAAAAAAATCTAAGAAAAAAAAAGTCCAGTTGATTCTTTTGCCCAGTTGCAGGTCCAGGTGAAAGCAGAATGTGAAAGTGAAGTCAAGAGAGGCTGAACTAAGACACGTGCGTTCTACAAGCGAAGTATCGATGATCACGCCCTGGAATTGCTGACGTCGAAAGCCAAAGGAGATGGAACTTAGCTGAGGACATATGTCAGCAGGTGGCCTGCATTTGAGGATTGCTTTTATCACTTTCACAACAAAATAAAAACGAAGATGAAACCTTGGTCTGGCAAAAGATGCCATCATTTTTATTATCGTACTCAATTTTTATTATTACATGTAACGATAGGAAAGAGAAATGGAACTTTCCAAGAATAGCAGAAGAGAAGGACATAGGGGAATTATATTACGTAAAAGATTTGTATTTTTACTACTATTTTCGTGAAAGGGTCAATTACTGCTTAAAATATTCTTTATTACATAAATAAGCACATTCTTTTTCATTTACTAACCATATTCTTATATGAATATTACAAAGAAGCAAAACTCCAATCATTTATCATTGAGAACAGGAGGGGCATGACTGGTACACGAGCAGCAGGAAAGACAGCTGTCCAGGCAGTGCACCCTGTGGGACTATGTTCCCGAACGAAGTATTTTCTCACGAGGTTAAGCCAGAGGAAGTTTTTATTTAAAGAAAGAAAAAAGAAAAACATGATACTCACATGGATGTTTAATTCGACATTTTTCCACTGACAAAATCTAGTGAACTTGTCGCTAAAAAAGAATACCAATAATTACTGAAAAGTTAAATATCAAATTAACTAGATTTACAGAACAACTTCATAATATAAAATAGACTTGCACTACGTGTAGTGCTTCTCAAATAGAATAAGTTTTCTTACACATTTTTTTTCGCAAAGTATTCACCAGTGTCCGTGGCTTTATTTTAGGGTTCAAATGAAAGAGCTCACATTTCTCCTTTAATTGTCTTGTACTGTGGTAGCACTTTTATCTGAACCAGCATAGTCCAATAGGAAGATAACAGGAGCCACAGACATAATTTAAATAATGAGTTTTACGTAACCCGATACATCAAAAAATTATCATTTCAAAATGTAATCAAGTCTTTGAAATCTTGTGCGTCTTTTGCGCTTAAAGCACATTTTAATTTAGACTAGTCACATTTCAAGTGCTTGCTTGACACCTGTACGTGGCTAGAAGCGACCATATTGGACAGCACGGCTCTAAATGATAAAAAATTAATGTTTGTAAAAAATTGTAAGAGTAGCAAACACTTAAATAGTGCCTACCATATGCCAGGCCCTACTCATTTATTCTTCCTAAAAACTCTGAGACCAGGTACTATTTTGATCCGTATTTTACACTGTAGAAAACCAAGACAACAAAATATTCAGTGGCTTGGCCAAGGCCAGACAGAGAGAGAGAGAAAGAGTGGGTGGAGATGGATTTGAACCCAGACCAACAGGCTCCAGAGCATCTTCTTAATCAAAATTTAGTACTGCCTCTCAAAGGCACAGTAGTGAAGAAGAGAAACCTTCAGGCTAGAATCCCAGGATGGGCAAGTTGCACTACTCTGATAAATGCTCCCACAATTCACCCAACAGCCTGACTGGTGTTTAAATTCATCCATGAAGAAAAATATCTATCCAATTCCTATTTAATAATGGCATTATTTTAATTATTTTTATTAATGAGCAACATAACTGTAAGGTATTTGTTTTAAAAAAGATTTTCGAAGGAAATGCATTCTAGATTGAATACTTCTTAAAAGCAGAGAACATTCTTAGTAATGGGTGGACCTATCCCCTGGCATGATTCCTTATACAGATATAGGATTTGGGATTCTTATAATGAAATGAAAGAAGGAAAAAAGAAAAAAAGAGAGGGAGGGAGGGAGGGAGTTAGTTTTTATGAAGTGCAAGTTACAGGTACTTATCAGCTTTATAATAGAATGCCTTAAGACATCCAAATATCAAAATTCTCTGAGGGCTTCATTTAAAAGGGCTTGTAGAAATAAAGATCTCTTGCAAATATTTCTGGGACTAATAAACTGAAAATCAAAAGCAGAAAGATTCTTTGTAATTACACAGCATCCTTTTTCAATAAATCTAAAATGACTTTTAAAGAATGCTTTGCTGATCCTCCTAACATCTATGAGGTTGGTAAAGTAAAAGTATATTTTGAGAGTTTCTGAGAATTATTTCAAACCATTTTTAAAAGCACAGTGCATGCAAAACGCAAAGCCAGGCAGGTGCACTCTGCATGTATAAAGCCACGACTGGTCTTTGAAATGCACTTGCTTGGCGGGGCTGGCCCACACCCTCTCTTCTCTCGGATTCTGGGGTTCAGAGGTGGCCATGGGGACGGGGATCGGACGCGTTTTACACCAGCTGAGCAGGGTTAACAAACCGGGAAGAGAGAAGTGCCCACTAAGTATGGATTTGCTGTAGCAAGTTCCTCCTCGGGAAGCACAGATGGCCCCAGGAGTAAGCATCCGGGCTCTATCCAGCCTCCATGGGGGTCGCTTGGGCACCACTCCTAATCCACAGCTGGTCCCTGCATGGGCACTTCTTGACAGAAGAGGAACTGGGGCAGAGGACAGAGCCCTGGCAGACAACTTAAAAGGATCTCACAGAGAAGACGAGAGGCTGGGATGCAGTAAGGTGGGGTAGAGTAAATGTGTTTAGCTCTGATTCCTGACTCAGCTTTGTCCTGCTGAGCAGCTCAAGTTCACTGCCTGAACTAGGCAGGGAAATCCTCTCCCTCCCCATTCAGCCCTGCCTAGAACTGAGCCCGTTTCAGAGGACAGAGAGACATGCCCTCCCCCGCCCCAACACACAATTTCCTCTTTGCCAGCCTACTGCAGGGTGGCCACGGAGGAGTTGCTTTAACCATGGGGGCCTTGGTGTGCCACGTCCTGATGATGTCAAAGGCTACGTGACCGTATTTACAGAAGGCCCGTGCTTTTCAAAACCAAAACCGCAAACTCATAACCCGACGTGAATTTTTTTTTCTAATTTGAGAATGCATTAACATAAAAAGAGCTGCAGAGGCATAAAAATTAACAAATCAACTTTACAAATAATTTGTTTAAGTAAAATCATAACGGCTTCAGAAAATCCAGGGTGGTTGCTTGTCTAAAGTGCAAACGGCTTCCCTTGTGTTTCCTGTGACAATATGAAACGACTAACACAGTGAGGGACAATAGCTCTGTGTGTTAGCCTGGTGGCAACAGCAGAGTTAGAAAACGTGCAGGGAGGAACCCCTTCCCCACTCCTCATTACCATCCCCACCTCTCCCCTCTCCTGCAAGGATCACATAAAGCCAGATCGCCCCAAGAGGTGGGAAAGGTCAGATTTCAGAACCCACAGCAAGTCCTGGAGATGACCCAGGACTCAGCTGCGACTCAGCCCTGATGCCACCAACCGACCTCCTAGGTTGGATGCCGCTGCTTTTTGGCAAAGTGTCTGCGACTATTCAGAAGAGTGCAATCATTTGCACGGATATTAGTTTCCCAAAGTATCTGACTCTACTCCAGGATAAAAATTATCTCTTGAACTCCAGTAGAATCACAACACAACTTCTTTTTTTTTTTTTTAATTGCTTTAGTTCTGTGAATATGTGGAGAAGAAAACTGCAGTGAAGTGGCATTTGTTCTTAAAGTGCAATTAACCGAGCAGCTGCGCGCTGCTCTGGCAATGAGACACGATCATCATGGCGATTGTCTAGAAATTAGCTGAGTTTATATGGAGGAAAGTACAATCAGTGTCAAGGCAGATGCTGTTTCAGAAAAGCCCAATTCCCATGGTGGGTCATCACAGAGGCGAACTCAAAACCTGAAGAGTTGACCAGTGCAGTGACTGGGTGCCCGAGAGGCTGGACATTTTTATGGGCATCATTGAAAAACTTTAGAATATTGCATGACAAACAAGCTCTATAGTTTAAGTAACCCAAAGAGACATATTTATTAGGTCTGTTAATAATGTATGTGATCACAGACACGCACCAGCCTATGCCTTTACATTCTATTACTACATAAAGAATCAAGTTCAGGTTGGTCCCTCTTTGGGAGATCTGACTCCAAAATCTAAACAAATGGGCCAGATAATGTATAGGCATGCTTGCATTAGCAGATGTCTCCCAGTAAGATACTTTTCCAAAATAGAGGTTCTCTAGTCTATGTAAATTTTAGACCCTAATTAAGCTAAAGAACTTGAAGGTCAAAGAGATGTTAAGATGTACAAGATACACAAACCCCAAAATTATAATGTAAAGTATTGAGGAAAGAGTCTAACACAACATTGGCATATATATATATATATATATAGTACATAGTCAAGAAATACCTGTTGAATGAATAAATTAACACACATTTTAAGGACAGCACTTACTGAGTTAAAGGAGGTATGCCTACACAATACAAAATTTTACATTTATGCATGAAGTTTCATACCTTTCCATAAATTTTTGAAAAATGTCACCGCGAAGACTTTCACAAATTTCTTCTATGTATGGCTGGAAAGGATAGAAAAGAAATCCCACTTTGTATAAATAGGAACTTATGGAAGCGAAAAACACAAACCAGTGAGACTCAGACTACACAAGGTTCCCAATCACACACTCCCAAAGCATCTTATCTTCGAACTTGCCCTTCTTGGTGCTTGCCTAATTGTCACTGACAGATTCATCATCGCGAGTATTTATTTCATGGTTTTCTCCCTCGAGACCCCATGAAGAGAGGGACAGGTCCGCCCTGTTTCCCACTGTACCCCGCTCGCCTGGCAGGCCTCCTGGCAAGTCACAGGCACTTCCCCAATGACCAGGGCTAGCTCCATGGAGATGTGACGTAGAAGAGCCCGGTGCTGCCTCTAATGCCCTCCTGTCACCACTTCGAAATTTTTAATGGGTTTTGAACTCGAGACCCTGCGTTTTCATTTTGCACTAGGCCAGGGGTCCTCAAACTTTAAACAGGGGCCAGTCTGCTGTCCCTCAGACTATTGGAGAGTGCGCACTGTGGGTCCTGCTAAGCAGGACAGGCAGTGGCGGCAAAAACACCCAGAGGGCCGGATAAATGTGCCAGGCGGCCGCATGTGGCCCGAGGGCCGTAGTTTGCGGACGCCTGCACTAGGCCCTGTACGTTGTGTAAGCGCTCATCTTGTAAACTACCAAAAGCTGTGTGTCAGTACTGAATTTTAAAGACTCAAAGCTAACAGATCCCTGGAGTTGTGTGTTTAATTAGCTAGTTTATTGATTGATGCTCCATCTCTTAGAGTCGTAGAGCTAAAGTGAAGGTAGCCATGGAGGAAGAGTTAATCCTACTCTCCACCGTGCACGTAAGGGGGCTGTCGGACGGGGGCAGGTGCGTTCCCAAGGTCTCTGAGCAGGCTCCTGGGTAAACTGGGACCGAGGGAGGGCTCCTGGCTCACCTACACAGTGCTCGCCTCCTCGTGCAAAAACACCCACGATCTACTTCAATTTTCAAGCCACTTCACACAATACCAAACAAACAGCACACGCTTTTCTACGTGACGAACTTTAAACCAAGAACTACAAAAATACGAAGTGCCAGTATTTCTCGGCTTGTCCTAGAGTCAATTAGATGGTTTTCGGAAAATATCCTGATAGCCTAAACTTGTTGCAAATGTTAACCTTTTCTTTCTGTGTCTTCACGGATCCTCCTGAAAGTGTACAGAAAAGGACTGGGTCCCGGAACTGTCCTGACCAAGCGACAAGAGTGGGAAGTCTGCAGAAGCCGCAGGGACCAAACTCAGGGAGGGCGGCAGCCACGGCTCCTCTGGGAGCCACACTTCCCATGGCAGAAAAATCTCGTCTTAGGCCTGACAGCCAGCAGGGGAGCTGAGCCCACCTCTACCACCTTGCAGGGCCACCCCTGTGCTGGGGAGGCCACTGGGACTGGTTGCTAAAGCCACGTGGGCTTTGTTCCCTCCTTCCCCTAACAGGGGAAGCTGAACTCTCTCTCAAGCTCTTTCCTGCACTGAAAGCCTACGACTCCTCAATGGCGTGTGAACGATCCAAGTCTTCTACGGCTCCCGAGAGGCTCAAAAGACTTCAAAAGACAAAAACAGCTCGTACGTTCAAAGATCCTTTTATACAAAGAAAAGGCTACATTTATATGTCGCAGATTTTCTGTTTACAAAAACTACCGTGTTAATTATTTTAGTAATATTTTTCTTTCATATTTAATCTAATAGCTCAGACTTTCTGCTAATAAAGTAAAAGATGAAAACCACGGGGAATTCTTAAGCCTGCATATAATGCACCACGTTGCCACTTTGCAGCAGAAGGAACTGCAAAACATACTCGATGAGCAGTAAGAAAGCCAGAGTTCAACAGTGGGATTAGGAGGAAACTACTTCCCCTCTCTGATCCTCAGTTCCCCTAATCTGTAAAAGGGGGCAGTCACATCTAATTTGCATGGCCATCACAAGAATTAAATAAGATTAGGAATGTTGAATGCTGAGCACAGAGTCTGGCACATTTTAGGGACCCAAACACCAGGCAGGGCCCTTTCCAAACCACTCCCTGACCCCCACCCAATGGACCTATGCGATTACTTATTTCTAAAGGCAACTTGCAAGTCAAATGAATTTAATAAAAAAACATTTTGTATTTATTTTCAGAGCATTTCTGTTTTACTACAAAGTTCAACCAACTTTGCTAGATAATGTGGCCTGTATAAACAGGACATCCAAACATATAAGTTTCACTTAAACTATTGTCACTATCTTTTCATGATAAGTGTTATACTGAATTGCACTCACACACAATAATGAACTTAATTATTTTCTTCACCTTTGAAATAAGAACACCACCATTCTATATCAGTTTTATGAGAATACTATTTCCATTCATTTTTTAAGTGAACAAAACAAATCAGTAAAGTGTTTTTAAAAGATACTCTGAAGAAATAACTTCTAAATAAATGAAAGAATCTTAGTGGTTTTTGTATCTCACTTAGAACAATTTTTTTTTCAGTGCTATTTATGCTATAGGAAAAGTTAAAAATCAGAGTTGAAAAACCCATGTGTTATGAAGTGCAGTTTAGCAATGTTCAATGTAACTGACTACAAGGCTATGTGCCGTGGCAAACTCAGTTGAAAACTGAAATTCTGACACTAAAATATCATAGAGACAACAAAAAGCATGTATTCATACGGCACTCTTTGAATATGCAAACGGAATTTGTGACAGAGGCTAACATTGGTGGAGCATGGTGACAGACACACCCAGAGCACAGCCACTCAAGCGCACCTTCCTCACTGAATCCTCAGGACCCTCCTTTGAGGGACAGCCCCCTGTCGCCTCCACTTCACAGGGGAGAAAACTGAGGTTAGGAGGTGCAGACACTGGCCCAGGGTACCCCAGCTATGGCCCTGGGATCCAAAGCCAGGGCAGGTCAATGACTTTCGGAGTCCAAGCTTATAACCCTCTAGACTGTACAGACAGGCCCCGCATTTTATGAAGAGGCCATCTAATTATTTTGGCAGAAAGGTAACACCCTCTTCGTTATTATCCAAGTGCTCCAAGAGCCAGACTAGTATCTGGTCTGTGGAATAATCAAATTCGTTTTGCATAAATAAATACTATCGAGTCAAAACTCAGATTACCTCACCGTAAGTGACTGAATAAACCAAGAAAAGGATACATTAATTATTTCCATGTATGAAAATCATTACATTGCTTGATGGCATTCTTTCATACTCCTTATAATTCACAGAAACATAAGAATTACATTATCTATTTGAGAATCTAACTGCCCTTCCAAACCACTGTCACCTCTATGGAAAAGAAAGGATGGAAAAGGCTTTTCTGGAGGAGGCAAAACCATTAAACCTAAAGAAAACACATAGGCCTATTAGTTGTGACTTTGGCTTTTTAAGTCTTGTCATTGAAATCTATATGACTGTATTGTGTTCAACATACAAGTAGCCTGTACAGCTATTATGTACCCATAATAACTAAAAATTAAAAAATTTTAAAAAACAAATAAATAAAAATAAAGATATGAATGGTCAAGGTAAAACATAGTTCCTCAGTCGTGACGCAAAGGTCATTCAACCATTCTCTCTTGATCCTTGAAAATAAATCTGATTTTATCCAAAGAATAATCACTGCGAGTATCATCACCCTGGCAATGCAAAATAAATCTTGTAAAGTCCTTACTTATCACAGACATCAGAATGTCAAATGGGAAAACTCTTCTTCTTTGATACCTTATCTTGATTGATTTTCTAGAACATGATGTTACTAAAAAGCTCTAGTGACCTTTTTCAGGAAAGCCTTCATGGAGCATGTTGGTAGAAAATCACATTTCAGTGAGAAGACAAGCCATATTAAACTCCAGTTGTTGCAGATAAACCTCCAGATAAGAATACAGTTTTGCAAATCAATTCCCCTAGTACACTGGCACATGCAAGAAGAATGTCACCAAGGTCAACTGTGAAGCAAAATAGGTATATTTATTCTGAAATAATTTTATCTTACCTGAAAAAGAGTTGATGTCGCTTGTTTCTTGGATAGATGACTTTGTACATGTTCTACAGCTTGCTTTGAGAATGGCTTTCAAAAATGAAAAATATTTTTTAATGATAAAATGTAACAGACTTCTGTATATTATACTGTATCACAACAGATGCTTTAACATAAGGATACTAAACAGAGACCTATAGTAATTGTATTGGCGAGCATTCTTTAAAAATCTATTGAATATTTATAGGCAATCCAAGCAAATACTTGTTTCTCTGGGCATCCACAGTCCTTAGACACCATACCTGGGGGTACCTGATTTGCATTCCAGTTCCCCAAGAGTTCAAGGGCACTGTGATAATAAAGTGTAAAGAATCCTATTATCACTTGATTAAATATATACATCCCTTAATTAGCTGATGATGGGGTTCCAAAAATGTAAAATTTCTACTCTGTAAGAGAAATCGAATACGCGAAAATATACCTAGGAATTAAATGCCCGGCTTATAAAGCCAAGCCGGAGTTATAAAGGGCTCTGGGGTCAGGGAAGCCTTGCTGTAACCACAGCAGAGAGGAATGGGGGCAAAAAGAATGGAGCTTCCACCGACAAAAATTACAAAGTGTATCCTTCCCCACCCCCCACAGGAACTTCAAATCGAGTCTTCTTTAGTAATGCACAATGAGAAGAAAGGCTTAAAAATCTCATTGTAGGGCTAAAACCTCTCTCGATTGCTGAAATGCATGAAAACCAAGTTTACAGCTGGCATTCCCCAAGGGGCCATTACTCCCCAGCAAGGCAGCAAGGCATAGGGTGTCAAGGACTAGTTCTAGCTCAGAAATTCTTTCGTCCCCAAGCAAGGTCGATTCAAAGAACAATGAAGCAATGCATGTTATGCAAGATGTCATCTTTAGCCACAGTTATTCAAATGTCGGAAAGAACTGCAAACAACACAGTAAGCACAGAAGCACTAAAATGGATCATTATCACCACCAGTGCCATCGCGTTGGACCTTCTGCGATGACGGGAATGTTGCCACCTGTGCCAGCTGATACAGAAGCCACTAGCCACGTGTGGATACTGGACACTGGGAATGTGGTGCATGAAAAACTGAGGAATGGAATTTTTAATCTCAGTTGATTTCAATTAATTTAAATTTAAATAGCCACATGTGATTACGGCATGCCTTTGGAAAATGGTCCTCATGTAGCGATATTAACGTCGTCAGTTTTACTCCTGGCGGAATAATTTTCTAGCAATCGAGTGTATCCTAATGACTGAACTAGAATGTTTGTCTGATTTACAAGAAAAAAAATATATTTCAACCATTATTTAACTATTAATGAACAAAATTATCATCCTCATTATTAATTCAAAGAAACCTTTTAAGATTTATATTTATCCAATGTTTGATTAGCCTAATTGTTAAGGTATAGCTAAATTATTATCAAAATAATAAACCTAATTTATTATCAAAATAATAAACCTAATTCTAGAGTTTAGAAACTCTAGAACTGGGACTAACCTTTTTCTTCAATTGATCCAAATTCGCTATATTATTTGTCAATTTTTGCAATGAAAGTTATCAGCTTTTGGAAATATACTAAATATACATGAAGCAACAGATACTGTGTCTGTATTAGCAGGAAGCAAATGACAAAACAGAAGAAATGGGTTCCACCCTGGAGATGCGTTTTTAAATTTTTAAACGTCTTTCCGTGATCTTAAAAGTTTCATTCTAGAAACACTGAACGTGGTCTCGTACTTTTCAGCACCACAGCACTCGGAATGAGAAGAAATACTCACATGGGAACAGGAGAGAAGTTCCTTCATGATGTAGGCATCATAAATCTGTCGGCTTCTACAAAGGCGATCTTCCTCGTTGTCAAGCTTTTCGTATTCTTTTATCTAGATTTTTTAAAAGTTATCGTTGTTAGGTTACGTCTTCCTAGAAATTTACCTTATCAAACGATATTATTAGCCCAGACAGAAACCACTATCACGTGAGATAAAGCAAATTACTGGACTGGCCATTCCACAGGAAAAAAACAACTTCTAATGTTGTCATGATGAAGTTGGAATCATTGAAATTCAACTGAGAAATATACGCGTGGATTTTTTGCCCTAGGAAGAATCTCATCACTTAAATGCAGAAACATAATATTGGGAAACAAACACTGCCATGGTTACGATTATCTTACAATGCACCAGTCATGGACCATGTGTCCTCGCCAGTTCTCTTCTCCAAAGAACAAATAATTTCAATTTGGCTGTAATTCAGTTCTAAGAGTTATCATAGAGATTGTTCCCACTCAAGTACAGTGTTCCAAAACTAACAGGAGAAAAAAACGAATTGCCAGGATTCCTGCAAAGAGATTTTAAAAAATCAACTAGAGCAAATAAGTATTTCAGAAAGGAATTAATCCATAGATGAAAGCACTGTTTTTTTAGGTTGGAACTTCACCTGTGCTATAAAAGTATTGACAGAAAGGTGTCTTCAAATGGTATATTTTGCTATGCTTAGGTACACCTAAGGTAACCTGCCCCGTGTTAAAGATAAGCTAAATAACGAAATGTGCTTTAGAAATATTTGCCTTTGTGGAAATGGTCCCTAGTAACAGAAGGTCCTGAATCAGAGATTTGTTCCCATTTATTTATAGAAATACTTTTAATCCAAAAGACGAGAAAAGAATGAAAACATAAATAAGATATGAAGCTGGGAGGAAGACAGTCACAAAGGGCTTCAATATAATGGCTGATGACTATACATGATTGACTGACTTTGGGGAAAACTCCATGGAAGAGAATATAAACTGAATAAAAATTAAAATTGCATTTTTACTTTACAGTATAGGTGTGACAGTTTTGAAATCTAAACCAGCAAAACCTAATAGAATTGCTGATAAAGATAAGGTCACCATCGAGGGGCTTGGGGGTATGTAAGACGCTAGGGTCCCATGGGAGCCACAGCGGGGCTGGCTGTTTCACACACTGAGAAATCACTGGGAACATCTTACTACCCTGAAAGATCATCAGTGTTATACCGCGATGGCTACAATTCACACTTCTGTTCCTGCCAGCGCTTAGAATGGAATCTTCTCGGAACACATGATAAATAAAACCTGCCATGAAAGCAGGTAGACTGGGCAAGGCTGATACCCCACCCAAGAAGACAAGACTGTCTCAGTGAAGAATCAACCCAGTAATGTGGGCGTAGCCAAGGACCAGGGCTTAAGCATCCTGTCAATTCAGGAGAACAGGTCTAAGGAGTTCGCACACCATGCTGATGCAAATACAGCATCTGCATCTGCAAATGTAATTCTGCAAAGTGACAGAAGCCAGACAACAAAACCCAAAGCAGAGTCAGAAAATAAGAGTTTCGGCTTGGTTGATTCCTTTTGTTGTGCTTTGTTATAGGCGGATCCAAAGGTTAATGTCAGCATGCTAGGATAGAAAGGTAGACTGTTACTAAACCAGAGGCGAAAATTTCTGCCTCAACTGGCTATTCCACAGGAAACCACCTCCAGGAATAGCGAGGCTTCATGGAATCCCTGAAAACAAGTGTAATGAAATGTAAGTCTACGTTCCAAGAAACACATGAAGCAAATTGACACTTGGTTAAACAAATGTTCATTCTATGGACGTTTCCGTGAACCATCAAATTCCGACTATACAGACAATTCTCAGAACAAATGACACTCTGAACCACAAACCTGTCTTTACCAAGAACCTTGAGCCTTATAAACTCCAACTTGAACAACGGAAAAGGTAACTCTTAGTAGGCAAAGTGATAGCCTAAAGTGTCTGTGGTTGTATTCAGAACTCACTTTCTGTCATCAGCAAGACCACTGATTAAAGAACATGAACAACAGTTACCTGTCAATTAGCTCCAAACAGGACGTCCTTATGGTAGCATATAGGTAGCAAATGCCACCTCTGATTCTGGCAGTTTGGTTGTCCAGGTAACCCGAACAGGGGAAGGTCTAAGTTCAAGGTGAAAAGTCTTGCCTGGTGCAGGACAGGGAATTACTGTCGTCAGTAATAAACATTCACTGAGCATGTAGTCCCTTTCTGCTGTGGCAGTTCCACAGCTCAGAGCTGAACATGCACCCGAGTGGCCTGACCCCCAAGAGCAGGCATTTCGGTTCACAGCTGTCACCGTCTCCACTTTCTCCCCCACTGCTTGTTCCGCCACCACTCCACTGAGAGGGTCTAGTAAAGTCACTAATGCTCTCTGCCTTGCCCAGTACAAGGCTCTCTCTTCTGTCTTCTCAGTGGCACTCGACTCAGTTGTCCACTACTACCTTCTTTAAAACTTTCTTCTCTGGTTTCTGTGATCTACTCTCTCCAGGAGCCTTGCCACACGGGCTCCTCTTTCTGTCTTCTTTAGTAGTTCTTTCTCCTCTGCTTGACTTCTAAATGGTGACCTGGCTCAGAGCGTGGTGCTAGGGGTACCCCTTTTCACTAAGCTACGTCCTCCTTAGGCAAAGCTATTCTGTCCTGCACTTTCAAATACCAACTCTATTCTGAGGACTGAGTCTAGACCTCTAAGTCTTACTTTCTACCACTGAGCTCCAGATTCTAAATATCCAACTACCTATTTGACATTTCCAGTTGAAAGCCTAGAAAGCATCTCAACTCAAATGTAACACGTCTAAACACAACTATTGATCTCACTACATCCTCTGTGCTCCCACCAAACAGGCTCCTCCCCCGTCTTCTCTACCACAAAGGCGAGTAAAACCATCTTCCCAGTGTCTTAAGCCAAAAAATGAATAATCATCATTGATTCCACTCTTTTGCCCATACCACTGCCACCACCAACCCATACATACAATTCATCATCAAATCCTGTTTTCTTTACATTAAAAACATATCACAAACCTAGGCTCTATTTCCAGTAAGAGCCAAATACCTCCTAACAGAACAATCCTCCTGAGATAACAAGTACAAATTCTGCACAAATATAAAACACAACTACCAATCGGCACTAGAGGGGGACCAAAAGCACACAGATAATGGAGAAGAGGCATCAAATAGAAGCTGTAAGGAGAGGATATTCCTGAAAATAAAGAGACATAGAATGGGAGCTCCAAAATTCTATGTATAAATTCTGTCAAAATCCCTGGTAGACCCGATAATGACACATGAGCATGGGAGACCCCAGTAGCCTGGCTAAGTCTTAAATAACTGAACAAGATTCAGCTGCTACCCACTGCAGAGAAGACAGAGCTTAAAGTTTGAGTGAGCCAAATTAACTGCCTACTAAAATAAAAAAAAAATTAATATCATTTGGAGGAGCATAACAGAGTTTAGAGTACCTACAATACATCAATCATAATGTTCAATATACAATCGAAAATTATTCTACATGTGAAGAAACAGGAAAGTGTGACCCATATGTAAGAAAACAGACCATCAGTGAAAATCAATCCAAGAGGATCCAGATGTTGGAATTATCAGACGAGGATCTTAAAGCAGCTGTCATAGCTGGACATAACAAAAGGGATATTAACAGAAAATATTCATGTAATGAATAAAAAGACAGGAAATAGTGTAGAAAAATAATAACTATGAAAAGAACCAAATGGAAACTTTAGAAGTAAAACATATAACATCTGAAATAAAATATTCAATGGATCAACATAATGGCAGACTAGAGAAGCCAAGAGGAAAAGTCAATGAACTGGAAGATAGAATCATAGAAATTATCCAATCTGAAGAAGACAAAAAATCATGTTGGGGTAAGAATTGAACAGGGCATCTGAGATACATAAGATACTATCTAAAGATCAAACATGCATATAATCAGAGAGGAAAGAAAGATTGAGAGAGATAGGGAAAAAAATGCTTCAAAACATAATGGCCCTAATTTGCCCAGATTTGGTGAAAGATACAAATTTACAGATTCAAGAAGCTCAGCAAACCATATAAAGGCTAAATACAATATCTAAAATTACTCCACCAAAGAGCAAAAATTGTCAAAATGAGAAAAAATATAGCCAGGACACTTTTGTATCTGTCTAAAAGAAGCAAGCTTTACACTTAAAAACAGAGGTTGATAGTAGAAAGATGGGAAAAGATATATCATGAAAACAGTAAGCATAAGAAAACTGAAGTGGCTATATTTATATATTAACATCCAGTGAAGCCGATTTCAAGACAAGGAATATTACCACAGATAAAGAGGGACATTTCATATGGAAAGGCATAACACTCATAAATGTACACGCACCTAATAACAGAGCTTCAAAGTACATGGAGAAAATTCACAGAACAAAAATATATATTATTTTGTACAGTCTACAATCAGATTTAAAGATTTTAATTACCCTTCCGTCAGCAATTGCTAGAACAACTAGATATAAAATCAGTAGAGATGCAGAAGATCTATCACATCAACCACTTTGGCCTAACTGATATTTATAAAACACTACAGCTAACACTTCCCTGTTTTTAAATTTCTCGTTAGACAAAATCTAATTTGCTATTCTGACTCCCAATACCCCGTCTCTGTCTTCACCCTGATCGTATCTCACAGTACCTGCCCCACCCCACCCCCAAGACAACTATGTCACACTAGTCGTTTTTCAGTTTCCCAATCATGCCAAAGTTTTTTTTTGCACCATGTTAGAGGCTCTATCTTGGCCATGACTTCAGCCCTAAATTACTTCCTCCTCCCTCTGCTCTCATCTTCAAAGGACTAGCCTCCTTGACACTCAAGTGTCTGTTTCAATGCCGCCTCCTCAGACAGCCTTTGACCCATCACTCTAAAGTGGCCACCAAGTCACAATAATACATCACACTGAGTTTTGAGTCTGTTTCGAGTCATTGGATAACACTTATTACTTCTGGATGCATTTCCTGTTTCTTTACTTATTATCTGCCCATTGTTTGTTTCTCTCAAACATAACTTAAGCTCAAGGACAGCAAGCACTCATCCAAACAATGCCTGCACAAGACTGGTGTTTAATACATACCGGTTGAATGAGTGAAAAAAAATTCTATATGGTAACTTTACCTCTGGTCTTATGTTTATTTTCTCTTTTCTATGATTTATTTTTAAAGCTAGGTATACTATACGTATGTTTATAAGCTGCCTCAATATATAACTGGAATAAGAAGTGTATAAATCAACACGCTGAGCAGTAACTACACGTTAGACGCTGTTGTAAGTGCGTTGCATACATACACACAACAACCCTACAAGACGGGTACTCTCATCGCCCTAATTCTTAGCTGAGGAAACCCAGGTAGAAAGAAAGTTAAATTGCTTATCCAAGTTTACGAAGCTAACAAGCAGTATAGTCCAAATCTGAACCGGGCAATCTGCTTTTAAAGCTGGGACTCTTACCACTATGTTGCACAACTTCCTACATACCTGAACAACACGTGATAGGTGTCATAGTTTAGAAAGCAATTGTTCACCTAGGGTCCTGTTTGGACTTCACACTTAGACTGTCGAGTAAGCAGGAGATGATGACTAACCTCATTTTGTAGGTGAGGTCACTGAAGCTAAGACATTAATTAAGTTCCCATACCGTGGGCTTCTCGGTACAGGGACAGTGTCTTTGCCTCTGTAAACTCAGGGTCGGACACAAGGTAGATGCTTCCGGCTTTGCTGACCGGCTCACCCTGTAATCCCAGCACTCTGGGAGGCCGAGGTGGGAGGATTGCTGGAGGTCAGGAGTTCGAAACCAGCCTGAGCAAGATCGAGATCTCATCTCTACTATAAATAGAAAGAAATTAATTGGCCAACGAATATATATAGAAAAAATTAGCCGGGCATGGTGGCACGTGCCTGTAGTCCCAGCTACCTGGGAGGCTGAGGCAGGAGGATCGCTTGAGCCCAGGAGTTTGAGGTTGCTGGGAGCTAGGCTGACTCCATGGCACTCTAGTCCGGGCAACAGAGTGAGACTCTGACTCAAAAAAAAAAGGTAGAGAAAGCAAAGCAGGAAAGGTAGCTGATAAGTAAAGCACAGATATTTGACTACCACGATAAGCAATTAGGGCTTTAACACACAGGAAATGGGAACCGTCCAAGGTTTGGGGACGCAGGAAAGTGGAAATACAATGCACAAAATGTATGGCTCAAGAGAGCTGGCAACGTGGTTTTCTACAGATTGGGGTCATAAAACCACTGGAAATTAAAGAATCTGCTGGAATGACAAAACCAAGGGGCTGGAGAAGAGTTACTGACAACGCCAGTATTTACGGGCTATGTTGATGTACAGAACTGCACTTGAGCCCCAGGAGGGACGGCTGCCGCGGAGAGGCACTCTGCAGTGTCCCCAAGGGGCATGGTCCCATGCGGCATATCTGTCCCCTGCCAGGAAGAGCGGTGAGAAGAGCAGGGGAGGAGCTGACAGAGAGAAACACCAGGGTCTGAAGTTCGGGCACAAACACAGCAGCAGGAGCTGCCACCATTTTCTGAAACAAAGTGTGAAAAATATCAAGTTTTCGCATACATCCACAGACCAGTAAGAAAGGAATATCCCTCCAGTTTTCAAATGTGCATGAAGATTACCTGCATGGGGCTGAATCACACACGCTATGATTCCCTCGGACCATTTCAAATGCTTTACCCTACAGACGCATCATGCTAATAATAATAGCATACATCATTTCCTAAATATATTCTAATTTGAAGTATTTCCGAATTTCTATTTTAATTTCTTCTTCGACCTATAAATTATTTAGACATGTATTCACTGCCAGGCAGTTAAGAATTTCTTAGTAAAGTTGAGCTTAATTCTATTATGGCCAGAGAATAGACTAGGAGAACTCTCAGTCTTCTATATTCTTACTAATTTTTCATCTGTTCTATAAGTTCTCAAAGGGTGTGTGTTAATATCTTCTGCTAGAATTATAGATTTGTCTCATTTACTGCTGTCAGTTTTTGCTTTATATACCTTGAAGTTAGGTTATTTGTAACATACAGGTTTCAGGTTGTGATATCTTTCTGTTGGATTGACCCTTTACCATTAGGAAATATCTCTCTTTATATCAAAACGGCATTGCCATGAAGTTTATCCAATACTAGTGTAGTTGTACCAGCTTTGCTTTGGTTAGTGTTTCTATTACATATTCTGTTCCATCCTTCTATTTAAAGTATATCCCTTAAAAGCAGTATATAATAGAGTTTTGGTTCTTTATCCAGTCTGAAAATCCCAGTCTTTTACTTGGAGTATTTAGTCCATTTATATTAAATGCAATTATTTAAATAGATTTATAGCCACTATCTTACTCTGTTTTCAATTTGATATACCTATTTTATGTCCGCCTTTTGTTCCTTTTTTGCCTTTTTTTGGTAATTGATCAAATATTATTTTATTCAATTTTTCCCTCTTTTAGCTTGTTGGATATATAGTCATGCATCACTTAATGGGGATACACTCTGAAAAATATGTCATTAGGCAATTTTGTCATCATGTGAACATCATAGAGTGCACTTTACACAAACCTAAATGGGATAGCCTACTACACACTTATGCTATATGGTGTAGCCATATACAGCTCCTAGGCTACAAACCTGTACAGTATGTTTCTAAATACTGTAGGCAATTATAACACAATGGTTAGTATTTGTATATCTAAACACAGAAAAGGCACAGTGAAAATACAGTATTATAATCTTGCAGAAGCTCTATCCTATAGTGGTCCATTGTTGACCAAAACATCACTATTCAGTGCATGAGTGTTCTTATAATATGCATTTTTTACTCATTACAATCCAGTGCAAACTATGACTTATGCTACTCCCCCCAATAATCCTAGAACCTTAAGATATTTCAACTTCTTTAACCTCTCCTGTTTTTTGGGCTATTGTCATGCATTTTAATCCCACATACATTCTAAGCTCTACAAACACTACATTATTGTCAACACTTGTTTATCTTTTACATACACGTTTACCCTTCATCATGGCCTTCATTCCTTTCTGCATTTCCATCTGGGATCCTTGTCTTTCTGCCCACAGTATCTCCCTTTAGCATTTCTTGTCATGCAGGTCCACAAAGGACAAATTCCCTCATTTTTGGTTTTCTGAATATGTCTTTATTTCACTTTCATTTTAGAAGGAAATTTTTGCTGGGAATAGCATTCTAAAATGGTTGGCAGTTTTTATCTTTCTCTTCTTTAAAGATAGATATTTCATTGTCTCTTTTTTTTTTATCATCATCTATTATCTCTTAAGATGTCATGGTCAATCAAATTGTTGCTCCTATAAAAGTAATATATCTTCCCCACCCCTCACCCTGGCTGTTTTTAAGATTTTTTTTTCTTTTGTCGTAAGTTTCCATAGTCTTATACTGATGGGCAAAGATGTGTTTCCTTTGTGTTCATTTTGCTTAGGGCTGTCTAACTTTTGAATCTGTAAACTAATGTCTTTCATCACTTTGTAAAATTCTTAGTATTATGTCCCCAAATATTGCTTTTGACCTATCCTCTTTCTTCTCTTCCTGGGACTCTAATTCCACATGTATTAGACCTTTCAAGCATGCCCTGTATGTCTTTAATGCTCCCACCTATTTCTTTTATCTATCCCTGTTTCCCTGTGCTTCAGTTTGAGATTATCTACTGACCTGGCCTTCCTATTTTGTCTTCTGTTATAAGCAATCTGCTACTGAAACTAACCATTAGGTTCTAACTTCAAATACTGCACATTCTGTTCTAGAAGGCCTATTGAGTCTTCAAAATAAATTCAAATTATCCTGAAATGAAATATCCCTCCCTCTATTTTGTCCATCTTTTTCCTCTATTTTCTTGAACATATTATTCACAGTTATTTTAAAGCAACTGGCAGCTAATTCCAACGTCTGATCCATCTGCTGGTCTGCTTCTACTGCCTGGTTTTGAGTCCCAAGATCTTGCCTCTTAGCATGTCTAATAATTCTTTTACTGCATGCTGAACACTATGGAGTCTTTACATGATGTCATCTGCTACCTGTGAAAAAAAAGAGCTCTCCTTCTACTCTGTTAAGGAGGTAAGGAGGGGGCTCCTCACCCAAAGAGAGAATGAGCTAGGTGCATTTGCCATTTCTGCAGGCCCAGCCAGCCTCTGCCCCACCCTGTTTGCAAGGCCTGGCCCTCGGCGGCGGAGCTCAACCGGAGGTCCCCAGCTCCTCCTCGCCAGAGTCGGCCCTGCCCTCCCTCAGGAAGTCTCCGGCTCAGCTCTTTGGCCCCCAGCCCTGCTCAGCTTCAAAACCGGGCATGTGTCTCCAGAGGACGCAGCTCCCTAGCACACCGGGGGTTCCTCCAGTCTCATTTCTCTTTTTAACTCCAGCCTCAGAAACCTCTTCTGCCTTTTCTGTCTCCCAGAGGCAGCCGAGCCTGGGTTCTCAGCCTGGGTTCCCGTTTGCCAGCGTGGAAGGAAAGCGGCTGTGGATCTTCAGTCCACCAGCCGGTCCCTCCGGGTTTTTCACCTCCTGCCCGCACAGGCCTAGGTAGGTCTAGTGTCTCCTAAGCACTGTGAGGCTGTGGGAGATTTCAGTGTGCCTTCCAGAAGCTTCTCTTCAGCCCCGCTCCAACCTCAGGTTGCACCAAATGCCTTGTGGGGAAAACCAATCTCGTATTTGAGTGCCCCTCTCCCCTCAGTCTCCAATCTGTCACTGCAGTGTGACCAGGAAACCTTGGCTAGTTTCCCTTTCAAACCCAGTAGCAGCCCCTGCCTCAGCGCACGCCTCCAATGTCACTGCCCTTCCACGGACAACAAAACGGCTGGCAGCCCCAGCGTACCACCGAGCAACCCTCCCTCCTCTGGGATTTTAGCCCAACTGTTCCTCATTGCTTCAGTGGCACTCTGACGCATTTGACTGAGGATGTGATTTTTATCACGTACTCCTCGGCTTTCTGTAGACATCGTTAGCATCTCTGATAAACTCGATGCTGTGTTTTGTGCTACTCATTACTTTCGATGAATCTCCAAATATTTATAAGACATTTAATAGTCTTAATATTTTCCAAAGCACAGTGTCAATATGCTTTTGAAAGAAAAGCATCAGTAAAACAGTGACTTCTTACCTCTTCATAAAACTTCACCTGAGGTACAGCTTCATTAATTTCATTCAAACAAAAATCTTTAAATAGCAAGAAACCTAAAGGAAAAGAATAAAAAATTTCAGGGTGGGCAGTAAATTGAAATTTTATCCCACAGGGTGTTTTCAAAGTATTGTGTTGATACGGACACCTCTTCCTCCCCTACCTTTTAAAAGAATGGATTTCGAGAAGCTAATTATTAATATATTCTAGAAGGAAATATCCAGGTAAAAGAGCAGCACATACCTGGCTCCTGGCTTCGGGGTTTCTTCTCCAAGCACACACCCCTCCCACTTTCTAAGAAGGCATGGGCCAGTGGTCACCCCTGCTGGCTCACGCGTCACCGCAGAGAGCAAAATAGCAACCAAAGGAATGAGAGGCACAGGTAGAAAGGGAATGTTGGTGAGAGTCACCATGGAGCTAATAAATATTATGCCCTTAGAAACAGGACTAAACTCCCCCCAAAGACAGAACCTTCACAAACTTCCTAACCCTTGCTCTCCCTACTCACGACTTCCAAGTCCCCACCAAATACCCGGTGCCAGGGCAGACTACCATTCCAACGTCATTCTTTGCGCCTTTGCAACTAACTCCATGTCTCACCTTTAAACAATCAATGCCTTATGTTTAGACTACTGTCCCCTTCTCTACAGCTCAGAAACTCCTAACATGACCTTCAGAATTGGATTCAAGAGCCCGCTTTGCTCTGAAGTTCCCTCCAGTGAGATGGACTCGATTTCACAGTGCCCGGGGCCTGGTACACACAGCAGGAGGTCAATAAATGTTTGTTTAGGCAGTTTATTTCCAACGTGTCTCTGTCAAAATATTCACCACGCTTGAATTAATGATTTCTAAGGCTCCCACCCCATTTGAAAACCTGGTCCCCAGTTTAACACCTGCCACAGTCAAGCCCAGATGAGCAAATGAAGTTGAACAGAATAAACTGATACTAGGCCAAAGGTAGAGACACTTGTAGATTATAAACCCCCCCCCCAAAAAAAAAGTCAAAGCAATTAAAGGAAGTCATAGAAGGGAACTGAAGAAAGACTCACAAGACGTCTAACATGTACAGAAGAAGGGAACCAGACCCCCCCAGGGAGGACGGAGAGAAAGGACACAGCTTTGACAAGATTTTAACTAATGTTAGTATCAGAATCTTGAACTTGTCGGTTCCTCCTCCCTAAGTTCCCCAGGAATGTGGCAAGGAACATGACCTTTGAAAATGGCAAATGGCCACTGATTCAAACTAGAAGAACGTGATTAAAGACTAATAATGAAGCAGGCAAGGCCATCGCATAAGGAAGGAGGAAATGCAAGCAGTGGACACACAGGCAAGGAGACCAGTCTCTACCTATCTGCATATTAGTATTCACATTTTAAATAAGAGTAATGGCTGTGTCTCCATTTTCATTCATTTCAACGTGATTCCTATTTCCCTTGTCATTTCTTTCTTGACCCGGGAGTCACTCAGAAATGTCTAGTTTCATTTCCAAAAATTTGGGTCTTTTTCCAAGTATTTTTTTTTTTTTTTAGATAATTGATTTCTGTTTAACTCTGTTGTGGTCAAAGAACATGCTCATGTGGTTAGATAACATACTTAATATGATTTTAAGGCTTTTAAATGTACCGAAATTTGATTTGGGCTCCCCCAAATTTGGTCCATCTAGGCGAATGCTCTATGGCACTTGAAAAAAATTGCATACTCTGCTCTTGTAGGGTGGAGTGTTTCATTTAGAAGAATAAAAAGGCAATGAAGCCAAGTCAGCTTGATACAGTGGTTCGAGGCCATCATCTGAATCCTTGCTGAATGTCTGTCTACTTATCCATCATCAACACAGAAATATTAGAATCTCCACTTGTAATTGTGGATTTCTTCATCTTTTTTAAGTTTTTGTCAGCTTTTGCTTCGTGTATCTCTTTTTGCTATTTTTGGAAGAGAGAATTAAAACGACGATTTGAACTTAGGTGTTTTGATCAAACTAGAGATGTTCTTCAAAACGTCTAACTGACAAAATGGAATAACCCCACGCGCAGACCACGGGCTGCTGAATGCACTTGGGACCAAACTGGAACACCTCCCCATGGCCTGTCACACCTCCGGACTCCAGTCACGATTTCCTTCATCCGCATCTTACGTGGCACCCCGAGCTCACGTCACTTGGGCCATGCTTCGGTGCTGCGGCTTCTCAAACACCAACCTCACTCCCTTCTCTGGCTTCCTTCCTGCTGTGTCCCCACTTCCTCCAATATCCCTTCCCTGGGTCCTCTGGACTTTGACAGCTTGGTCCAAATGGCACTTTCCTCAAGAAGGACGTTCAAGATTCTCATTCATTCTCATACTGGCTCTCCCATCTCTCAACCATGCACACACATGGATGCACACTCACAGGCACGCACACACACGCCACGCTTTGTCCACAGCACTTGTGACTATCAAAAATCAGCATATGCACCTGTTTGCTCCTTCACTGCCGACCTCCCCCACTTTGGGGTGCACTGCAGATGGACTGACGCGTGTGTTTTATTCGCCACTACGTTTGGAGCAACAAGAATGTTGATTGTGACTCAGACAGAGCTCAGGAGAGGGGACAAAGGGGGAAAGGTGGAAGGGAAGGAAGATGTATGGGGGAGGGGGGAAAGGGAGGACAGAAGAGGAAAGAAAGAGGGGGCCCGAGGGAAGGAGGGAATAAATAAACACCCAGCTCAGAATGTTTTTACCTACTTCTTTAATGCAGTTTCCATCGTCCATGTGCAGAAAAGGCCAGGGAATTAGTTTAACATACTACAGGGAAAACCAAACAGTTATTTCCCTCGTGTCTGCACATAAATTGAAGCTTTACTTTCTACCAGCTGTTCAAATTGAGCTGTTAAAACGGAGCAGCCAGGAGAAAGACATTTTGCCTTCTGGATGGGTCCTAGACCACTGTGTTCCAGGAGGAAAGCCATTTACTTTCATCAGCCTTAAATTACATAAAAAGCAAATGAAGCATTACTCAGATTAGAGCAAAAACTGAAGAGCAAAGATAAGGAAATACTTTGCCTAATAAGTTCACTTCATCATTGAGATTTCTCCAGATTTTAAAGAATAAAAAAATAGTGACCTAACACCTGCTTTCTAGATAATTGTGAGATGTGTTTACCTTGTTTCTATATTTGAATCACTGCAAATTGCCTGAATACTGATTTACTTTTTAGTGTATATAACACCCAGGAAAGGCAAACTATCCCAATTTGCCACCACAATATATTGCAAAAATTAGTAGAAAGAATTGTATTGATTTTGATAAAATACCAATAAGTTGAGAACTTTTAAAAGTATAAAATGTAAGTTTCTATGAAAAATTTTGACATTTAACCTTCTAAAAAATTAAAAAAGGGGAAAGAGAAATCTGAAACTTTCTTGCAAGAAATAATACTTGTCCTAGGTTTTACCAAGGAGTTAAAGCACTGGGAAAGAAAATAGATTGTATAACTGCTAAAACTCCCTACCAATATTGACCAATTCTACAATGTAACCACTAGAACATATAAGCAAATTTAGCAAGGCCACAGGACATAAGGTCATTAGATAAGAATCAATGAAATTCTTATATACACATAGTATACAGTTTTAAAATGAAATTTTAAAAATAAGTCAATCTGCAATAACATCAGTGAACAATCAATACTTAGGAATAAATAAGTAACATACAAGACCACTATGCTAAAAACTATAAAGTATTATGGAGACAAACTAGGAAGATCTAAATACATGGGAATATATACTCAGTTCATGGACTATAGAAGACTCAGTATTGCTTAGACATTAATTCTCCCCAAATTGGCTTATAGAGTCAATACAATTATAATCGTAACTCCAGCAGGCTTTTTTAAAGGCACTGACAACCTGCTTCTAAAATTTATATGGAAATATAAAAAAACCTAGAATACCCAAAACATCTTAAGAACAAAGTTCAAAGACCTAACACTATCCAATTTCAAGACTCATGATATGGCCTTATTAATCAATGCAGTGTGGTACTGGCATAAGACTAAATCAATGGAACAGAACAGAGGGTCCAGAAATATGCCCACATCTATTCTGGTCAAGTTAAGTCTTTTTAACAAATGATACTGGAAAAACTAATATCCAAATGATGGGGGGAAAAAAATGGAAAAAACTGTTACCACGCACCTTATCAATCATTATATTAGGAATTATCATGGAACTAAATGTGAAGGCTAAAATTATAATGCCTCTAGAATATATATAGACTTATCTTAACACACAAAAAAATGATAAATTATCAAAATTCAGAACTTCTGTTCATCCACAGACACTGTTAAAAAATATAGACGAGCCACAGCCTGGGATAAAATATTATGAAACCTAAAGCAGAAAAAGGCCTTCTATATGTACACCCAAAGGAATAAACAAACAAAAACTCTTACAAATCAATTTTAAAAGAAAAACAACCCAAGGAAAGAAGGACCAAGAAACCCGAACACTTCCCAAAGCTTAAACATTTCACAAAGAAAGAGACAGGGATGGCCAGCAGGCCCATGGAAGCCACTCGGCATCACTGGTTATCGCGTGACTGTGAAAGAAACCACTCTGAGATGCCACTTGCCGGCCACCAACGCCAAGTGCTGGCAGGGACACCGGGGAGCAGGAACTCTCCCACGCTGCTGAGAAGGGACAACACTTTGGGCTCCGCGTGCCTCTGAGTGGACAGGCAAAGAAGGGAGCTCTTGTGCTGGCTGGAGCAGCCGATTCCAACAGCCAACGGGAAATGAGGGTGTCTGGACACAAGAGACTAGGTAGGTCTGTCTTACTATTGCCACACCCTGTGGGTGACGTCAGTGGAAAACTATAACCCAAGGCAGGCAGGATTACTAATGGCCCAGACCCTTCAGGAAGGAAGGCTGGGTCACCCCACCAGGTAAAGGTGCTTGCTAATGGCAAAGGGGACGCGGAATGGGTAGCAGAAGAAGGTAGTTATGAATACCAGCTACGATCATGTGACCAGTTACAGAAATGAGGACTGTGGTCGTGGTGAGTATTTCCTCCTTATCTTGTGTGTGTGTGTTGGGGGGGTGTTGGTTGGTTGGGGGCAATGTGTCTATTAAGCAAATACCTTTGTTTTCTTCCCTCTCTTATCACCTTATCACATAAGATACACTGACTTTATAGCACAATATTTAAGTATTCTTAACTTTCCGTGATTGTATTTAAGTTGCAGCATATCAAAGAGAATAGCAAACGTCACACGAGGACTTTGCATCCTCTTCTGGGAAATGGGTTGATGCGTTTTCGGCTCTACGCAGAACAGCTGTTGCGTGCTAGGTGGAAATCTGACCTTGTCAGTTGTCTTTATTTGGAGAGAATCGTGGTGCGATACATATAGCTGAGCACCAAGCCGACAGGGGTGGACATGTGATGGTTTATTTCATGTGTCAATCTGGAGGGTGTTTTGGGATGGGATTAACAGTTAAATCGATACATGCTGAGTACGCAGACTGCCTTCCCTAGCACAGATGGGCTGCACCCAATCAGCCAAAGGGCTGGTCAGAACAAGAAGGCCAAGGTCTGCTGTTGGCAAGCTGGAGACAGGGAAGCCAGCAGTATGATCGGCCCCAGTTTGGAGGCCTGAGGACCAGGGGGGCTGATGGTGTGACTCCCAGTCCAAGGCCACGGGCTGGCTGCCTGAGAGCCAGGGCAGGGCGGCTGGCCTAAGTCCTAGAGTTCCAGGGCCCAAGAAGCAGCAGCTCTGATGTCTCAGAGCAGGGGAAGGTGGACCCCTCACCCTACTCAAGAGGAGAGAGGGAATCCGCCCTCCTCTACCTCAATGGATTGGACAACACCTGCCCACACTGGTGAGGGGGATGGTCTTTGCTCAGACTAAGATCCAAATGCTAATCTCTTCCAGAAACACCCTCACGGACACACCCAGAAATACGTTTTATCAGCTATCTGGGTATCACTCAACCCAGTCAAGTTGACACCTAAAATTAACCATCCCAATAAGTAAATGTCAGACATGCTGGTGGCCAAAACATGCTGGACACGAATTTCACACATATAATTCTATATGTATGAACTTCCAGAACAGGCAAAACCCATCTATGATTTTTAAAAATCAGAAAAAAACTTGCCTCTGGGCACATGAAACTGACTGGGAAGAGGCCTGAAAGAACTTTCTGGGGAATGGAAATATTCTGCCTTCCGACAGAGGTGGGGGTTACATGGGTTAATGCATTTATCATAATTAAACTGTGTATAGCACTGTAAGTAAATTTGCCTTTAAAAACCTGGAAGCAAATATTAACTCTAGCTAGTAGGTTTGCTCTCCCAACAGTAAGCGTTAGAAGTTCTAGAACTACTTACAGTGTGTTCTGGGCTTACACAAACAAGTAAGCACACTGAGGATAACGAGAGCTTTCTTGGGGAAGAGAGTTAAAACGTGGAAAGAGAAGCACTGCAGTATTGGATTGGAATCGGAGTATCTATTTGAACTTGTTGCATCTGCTAGGTGGATACACAGATATGTGTACACGCACATAAATGCACACAAATTCCCCTGCTCCATTTACTAAGAAGACCTAGAAGCAATGACATACCAACTGCAATGAGCAATTCTAGGGCCCAATTTAGGTTTCTAAACACCATTTTCCATTGAAAGGAGCTAGAGCTGCTTGGAGAAAAGGCTGACTGACTCCAGGGCAGGATCAGTGAATAAATAACAACACGAGCTTTATAAATGTCTTATGCCGGAAATTAAGAAAGCGCTCACAGGACGATGGGAACAGATCGATAGGACGAAACCACCTTGAAGGGGCCCCTAGTGGCCCAAACTGGGACAATCTGAACAACAAAATAAATAATGATAGGCATGTTAAAATGATAGGAGTTAACCCATTAGCTAAATGAAGGATCCACAAGTCCACAAATAAGTAAATAAACGGGGAGAAGGGAAAGCTCTTTCTTGCAGCCAAACGCCAATCAAAAACTACACAGGGGATGGTGGGGTTAGGAAATAGGTGGGCGCTGAAACTGGCGGGTAAAGGTTTAATGAGGAACAGAATATTTACACGGCGTCAAAAGCAGCTCCCACGAGTTACTCATTTAGAAAGGGAAAACTTATAACGCCACACAGACCACGATAAAGGGGCATCTTACAAAACGATTGGCCTGTACTCTTTGAAAATATTAAAGTCGAGAAGCCGGAACGGGAGCCGAGGACCTTGTCCAGATTAAAGGATCTAGAGATATGACAGCTAAGAGTGGTGGGGCACCTGTGGCCTTCGGGATCCTTGAGCGAGGCCTTCTGACCAAATCCAAATTTCCCAGCACAAATCCCTCTATTAAAAGGACGTGCCCTGTGAGGTCTGAATCCGGTTGAGGGGCCACCCTTGGGGATCCGGAGGGCTACACGTGGCCTTAAAGCTGCATGCTTCAACGAGGGTTGGAGCCACGTGGGTCCACTTACGCGCGATCGTTTCCAGTAAACACAGCCAGCCCTCGGTCTCTGCGGGTTCTACACCCGCAGACAAGCCCAGAGGGAAACACAGTGTTCTCAGGATGTGAAACCTGAGTACGTGGAAGGCTGGCTTTGCGCACGCAGGTTCCACGGGGCCGGCTGCGGGACGTGAGTGTGCATGGATTTTGGTGTCCTGGGAAGGGGTCCTGGAACCAGCCCCCTGCACATCCCTAGGGGCCTTTAGAAGAAAAGAGATAAAATCACAAAAATGACTCCTGATGAAAATGCCAGATGTAACTGTTGGGAAAGAAGGTTGTTTTATTATGCTAGAGAAAAATAACTGAAATTTGGCTTTTAACAGTTAAACATTTTTCGTGACTAATAATACAATAATCGCTATCAACTTGGCTTTTCAAATATGTCTTCCTTTTGTAATTAGTAAATTCCTATCGACCTGAAAACTACTGAGTTTTGCACTAGGAAAAAAAAAATCTTAGAGCACTTTAAATACTTGAATAAACACAATATAATGGAAATGCTAATATAATTTAAGTAGAGCAATGCTTATAAGCTCCACTATAATTAAAGTTAATTCTGAGAGAAGGAAAAAAAAGTCTGTTTTAATGTAGTAAATTAAAGTTACATGATTCAAGAGTTCTCTGAAACAACTTTTCCTACCAATTTGAAGATTATCATTTTCATGCACTGCATTTCTCTAGAATCTTCAGCATAAACTACCCTAAGCTACCAACTCCCAACTCCCATATAACTGGAAATTCCCAACTCCCATATAACTGGAAACTCCCTTCAACCCCTTCAAGCACCTCGAAACCATCTCCTTGTACCTTGTCATCCGTCACCACAACACGTGTCAAGAGTCAGCCTAGTGACCACAACAGGGTTGTCTCAAAATCGGGACCAACAGCCCTGCACGTCAGACCTTGCACCTTAACTTTCCATGGGAACAAATCAACAAAACAAGTTATTAGGTTTCTCGAATATTAGTACATTTTTGTCAAGTTAAAAATAAAAAGGTCTTGGATTAATCTTCAGAATTTCTTCAATCTTTAAAATTCTATTTTTCTAAATAAAACAAATCAATCATAAAGCCATGGATTGAATAGTGAAGAACATAAAGAAAACTAATAACCACGAGGTCACAGAGAAGCAGCAAAATCAAGCCAACTGGCTAGTGGAAGACCTTAAGAGCTGAGGACCAACACTCAGACAGGAAAAGAAGTCAGTAGCATGACAGTCTGAGAACAGAAATGAAATTACCCAAAAAGCACATCGTGAACACTTGCCATAATTATGCTGTGTGGAATTACAAAAAAACCCCAATAATCAAATTGTTTTTGATACATTTTCTTATAAAGTTTCAAAAGTTAGTCACAAAGCATTAAAATACAACATGACAAATAGACTTTAAAGTATTGCCCTGAAATATCAGAATCAACCTTTTTTACTGAGAGATAATGGAATCAAAAGAGTACTAAATTATAATTTGCTTGAGAAATCAACCAATTAAACAGAGTTATTCATATATTTGGTACACACTTGCCACTGGTAAAGTAGTTCTATATGCCAGCAATGAACAATGTTAAATTTAAATCAAACAACAGTACAGTTAATAATAACACAAAAAAATGTGATACTTAGGAATAAATCTAATCAGATATGCGCACAATTTGTACACTAAAAATTACAAAATACTGATGAACAAAATCAGAGATGAGTCAAATAAATTAAGAGAAGCACTATATCCATGGATTGGAAGACTCAGCATTGTTAAGATATTCATTCTCCTCAATCAATCTACTGACTTAATGTGATCCTAGTCAAAAGTCCAGTAGGAAATTCTGCAAAAATCAATAAAAGGATTCCCAAATTTATATGAAAGAAAGCAAAAGGACTAGAAAAACAACTTTTTTTGAAAAGAACAAAGTTAGAGGGTTCACACCATCTTGTTTCAAGACATTACAAAGATACAGCAATCCAGGCAGTATTCAGTTGGAGGAAAGGTTAAGCATATAAATCAGTGGAACAGAACAGAGTTCAGAAATAGATGTGCAGACAGACACACGGTCAATTAATTTTTGACCAAGGTGCAAAGGCATTTCAATGAGGACAGGAAAGTCTTTTCAACAAAAGCTGTGGAAACAACTGAATATCTATGTGCAAATATATGCCACCCCTACAAAACTTAACTGAAAATGATCATAGACTTAAACGTAAATCTTCAAACTATAAAATTTGTAGGAAAAAAAAAATACAAGAAAATCTTGGCAACCTTGCGTTAAACAAAGATCACTGAGATCCAAAATGATCTATATAAGTGAAAACTGACAAATTGTATTTTTTCCACTTTAAAACTTCTGCTTTTCTAAAGACACACTTACATAAATACAATCTACATATCTGGAGAAAATATCTCAAAATATGTATCTGCTAAAGGACTTGTATCCAAAATATATGAAGAACTCTCAAAACTCAATAAGAACAAAAAAAAAATACAATATGAAAAAAATTTTTTGAGCAAAATACTTGAACAAACTTTCAACCAAAGAGGATATATAAATGTCAAATAAGCACATGAAAAGATGCCCAACATCATTAGTTATTAGGAAAATGCAAATTAAAATCACAATGAGATATCACTAGTACTTATTAGAATAGCAGAAAAAAGAAAAGAAAGGGAAGGGGAGGGGAGGGGAGGGGAGGGAAGAGGAGGGGAGGGGAGGGGAGGGGAGGGAAGGGAAAAGAAGGGAAGGGAAGGGAAGGGAAGGGGAAGGGAAGGGGAAGGGAAGGAGAAGGGAAGGCCAAGCTGGGAAGGGTGTGGAGTATTGGAAACTCTCATAGACTGCTAGTAGGAATGCAATTTATACAGCCTCTTTGGAAAACAGTTTCTTTAAAGTTAAAAATATATTTATTTGACCCCCAAAATCCCACTTCTGGGTATTTACCAGGAGAAATGAAAACATATGTTCTTATATTCACACAAAAACTGAACACAGACATTTACAGTAGCTTTATATACAATATCCAAAACCCAGAAACAGCCCAATGTTTCCCAGCTGGTGAATGGACAGACGACTGTGATCCACCCACAGGACGGGAGACTTAGCAATGCAAAGGAATGAACTCCTGACGCATGCAATATGAGTGGCTCGATGTCTCATGCTAAAGAAGGAAAAGAAAGGTTACATACTGGATGATTCCACTTGTGAGTCCTTCTGGAAAAGGAGAAACCATAGGAACAGAAAAGAGATCAGTGGTTGCCAGGGGCTGGGAGTGAGGCGTGGGCTGGCTATGGAGCTGAGGGGCACTAGGAAATCCTGAGAGGTGAAGAACTGCTCTGTATCTTGATTTTGACAGTGGTCACACACTTTACGCATTTGTCTAAATGCACAGAACTGTGCATCTAAATGGGGAATTTTACCCTTATTTAAATTATACCTCAATAAACCTGCTCTTGTCCCCGCCTCCCCCAAACAACAGCACCCTGAAAGAAGAAAGAAAAATAAGATTGGGTAAATACAGCTGAGCCAGGAATAAGGCTCAAAAGACATTCCCAAATAGTGGCTATCGTGGGCCACAAATTGGGATCTGAACATGTCTGGGAGCCAATGTCTAATTACCTACATAGTTCTTGGTGTCCCAGGTTTGCATGGAAGATAAAATTACTCACAGGCACACAGGCATGGAACTAAAATAAGTCATTACAAAGTTTCTTTCTAATGCAGCGGCCATAAACAAGTATTTTGACATCTCCAGGACACATGATATTCTTTACAAGTGAAAATAAAGGAAATCTGAAGTGATAAACAGAAAAGCAAACTCAGAAATTTAAAAAACCATACAGATATAAAACTTGAATCTCCCAGAAGATGTCATGTGCCTCCTGTCTGAACATTATTAACTTATATTACCAATCAGTATTTCTCCCTTTCGTTTCTTCCAAGTTTCAACAGGTGTTAATAAACACAGATCAAAATGAGTATTTAGTTCATTATAGTCATCTACTTCAGGTAAACCTTCAATATTTTTATTTTTATTTAATTCTACTTGTCAAACTAGAACTTTCACTTCTTGACTTAAAACTTTATGGAAAGATAAAATCATAAATGAAATGTAATTTAGGAATATTGCAAATAGTTAGATCTTCTAAAACCCAAGTTATCTATCCTGCCCTAATTTAAATTCAGCAAATGCATGTTCTTCCAAAGTATCAATAAAATATTCTTGGATTAACTAATAGGATCACTCATTTAGATAATGGAGAGATTTGAGGCCCTGAATATTAAAAGTCCAGCAGACAAAAGCACAAATGGTGATGAATGTGGCCAACGAAAACTTCATGGAATGTTCCAAGCAACTGGCTCTTAACTCAAAGGGGAACAAAGGGAACTGGAAGTGAAATGCGAGAATAGAGTGGCAAGAAAATTCTATCTAAACCCTTCCCATACCTGGATTACTTTCGGCCTTTTGAAACCATCCTATTATGTAATGACAGAAGAGTAAAAATTTCTGGCTATGCCACCATGTTAATAATACTCTTTCCATATTGTGGTCATTTTTTTTCATTTATCACAGCTCTGTGCACATCTGATAGTAAACACACTGACAAGTTAAAGAGAGATTTAAAATAATTCAAAATGAAATAGACATATTATTCAAATGAGCCATCTGACTTATATTCCCCAAAGACTTCTCTAAGAACAATTATCAAAACCGCTATTACGGAAATTAGTGCATGAGTGTACGCAGATCAAATGTGGCGAGGACAGAGACGGTCGTGGACGTGCTGAGTCTATCCATAATTTTAACAAGGAAGCAACAGAATAAGAGCCAACCAATTAATACATGTGTGTTTGCTGTGTGATAATTCATGAGGGCATTAACTCCTCACGATGTGAGCACTTTTCTATATGATGTTTTGTTGCAATAAAAGTTTATTGAAAACAAAAGAGAATCAACCAACAGGTATGTATGGCAGGACTCTGTAAGTGTAAAAAGAAGGGGTTCTCAAAGCAATTATGATCTGATTGGAGGTACTGACAGACACACATAAAATGGTAACACTCAACTGTCTTGAATTAAGTGCCAAGTTCACTCTGTAGGGGAGAAATGCTAAAACTCAAACAGTGCTAAACTTCCTTAGATGATGGCAACAGCATACTCACTGCCATTGTCCCTTCCAATTCATCCCTCCTGCTGCCGCCCCTGATCTGATCACATCGTTCCCCTGCTTTTAAACCTTCTCTGGGTGCTGCAGAGAATGTTGTATAGGACCCAGTTCCCTTCCCTTGCACGGCAGCTGACCTGCCCCTCAGCATGCTGTGTAGACCACACATCCCACATCTGCATCTTCACACAGGGAGGCTCTTCCTCCCTCAGCACCCACTCTGGATGATGCGATTCTCCGCCACTCCCTTGTCCACTCCCTTCCTCTTGCCCCCATCCCCTCCAGACTTGCCCTGGCTAACAGCCACTTTCCCTGCAGGACTTCACCCCAGTCCTGGAGAAAGTGGTAAACCTGGAAAGCACACTCAACCCCAGGCTAGGCGGAGTGACTCATTGCGACTATTTATTTTTATTTTATGAATGGATAATATGGTCCAAAAATGTTTAAAATATACATTGAGATTTGCTCTCTCACTCTGCCCCGATCTTCCCAGTCACATACCACCACCGCTAGCCCCAAGGTAACTGCCGTTACTAGTTTCTTGTTCTTTTCAGGGAAGTGGTATGTGTCACTTCTGGGCCAGGGTAGTCAACAAATCGGTGTGACAACTTCACGGTCGCGTGTCCCAGCTAGATGCAGAGGACTCCGAGTCCTGGGGGACTCAGGCACCCCAAGACGGAAAGAACTTAGTTCAGGGAGGGAAGACTCGTGCTGACCTGAAACACCTGCCCCGCCCTGTCACCAAATGACACTCTATGTGTTAGGCCCTGACGTTCTGGGGTTTCATTGTTACGGGCACTGCGTTGCCTTCTCATATGATACAAAGGCAAACATGAATATGGACTCTCATTTTCCACCATACTATACACACTGTCCATGAGGCTTTTTTCCATAACACTGTATCTTAGAGATCTTTCTAACCGGTCATGAAGAACCGCTCAATTCCTTTGCACAATTGCATGACATTCCATCGTATGGAACACCAAAATCTGCATACCTTATTCCCCAATGATGGACATTTGCATTGTTCCAAATATTTTGCTTTTATAAAACTCCTGCAATAAATAACCCTCTACATGCATCGTTTCTCATGCATTCAAGTATACCTGTAGCAAACATTCCGCAGAGTGAAATTTCTGAGTCAAAGGTTATACAGATATTTTGCTATTTTAATAGGCATGGCCAACTGAGCTTCCATTGGAATAGTTCTTATTTATATTCCCACTGGCAATGGTAAGAGTGCCTGTGTTGAAACTTACAGCCACACCAAAACTGGGTTGCTTAACTTTTGGACTTTGTCATTTTGAAAGATTAAAAGAATACTATTTCAGAGCAACTTTAATTTGCCTGTCTCTTATTTTTGAATAATGTCGAAATCTTTTCTTATGTTTAAGTTCCATTTGTTTTTCCTTTTTAATGACTTTTCAATAGCCTTTTGCCCATCTTTACTCTGGGTTATGGGTCTTTTGCTGGGAGTTTCTACGGCTTTTTGTAATTGGGGTTTATGCGTCAATATTGCCACTCAAGGACCCTTCTGTCTCTATAACTCTCAGGTATTTGGTTGGGTAGACCCTCTGGCTCTGTTTAGGTGATCTCTGGGTCCATTTCTGGTTCCTTGTCATGCTCCTGGCATTGATGGAAATACCTCTAGCATTTCCATGAACCGTGACACTGGCCTTTGCAATAGACAGTCTGTGTCACGTTAAGGACGGATGCTCCCCTCCCTGGCTCAGCAAGTCGCAGCTGCTTTCTCAATTGTCTCTCTGACTAGTCTAAGGACGACACGAGGGAAGTGGCCTGTTTCTGTTTGTTCTTCTCTAATCCCTGGCACGATGGCTGGCACTTCATCAGCTCGATAAACAGCTGACAAGTTTACTCCGGGGAAGAACAGTATGGCTTGTGGTATAGCCACACGTGGTTTCAGGAAGAAATGACGGTGCCAGCTAGAGCTGAGAGGTTCATGGGCTGCAGACAGCCAGAGGAAAGAAAGAAAGGACAAGTGCTCAGAGGTAAGAAATTTAACTGGAGATAAGCAAAGAGGGAGCCTTCAATTTGGGCATTCCATCTGGGCAGAGCAAGTTCCCACAGGGCAGGGGTAGAAGGTATGTCTCATTGCCCGGGGCGGGGGGGGGCATGGGTGCGCTGGAAGGGCTGGCCTTCCACCAGCAGGCTGAGGGCTGTGGTCTCGAGAACACCAGCACTCGGTATTTACCAGTTGTACGATGCTCAGTGTTTGCTGAAAGCTTTTCTGCCAAAAAGCCTGCTGGGGAATAGTTTTTAATATAAGTGTGCAATTGTTTTATAGAAATAAAAACTCAGCTCTTGAATCCAGATCTTAGAATTGTAAAGCAGAGACGTTCTAAACACAGCGGGCCCTGGGCAAAGCTGAAAAGCCGTATCATGACTCGGTACCCTTCATCTGCCCCCAAGGCCCTCATCTACCACGGTGCCTGTCCCCAGCCGGCCCCTGCCTCTTCACCCCATCCCCTGACCTAACCCAAAACAGGTACTAGGTCGACACTCAGCCCCCATATACTAATGGTGCCTGCCTACCTCCAACCCCTGCATATTTCTACTAGAATGTGAAGATGCTATCGAAAGCCTTCAAGACTCCAAAGACTAAAACATAACGATGGGATTACCTGCCGGAGCACAAGCCTCCACGCCCCACAGCCCGGTGCCGGGCCACTCGAGCAGCTGGTGGTTGGAGCTGCTTTTTCACATTCCATGTGAAATTCAATCAACGTGAAAGGACTGCTGACTATAGCAATGAGAAAGTTTCCACAATTATCGCACCCAAATTCATCTTAACTTATAACCGACTAATTTGTCGATTAAATGACAGAGGTGTTTTTGAAAGTCATTTGCTATGCTGTAAGCATATGCAGCAAGAGCCCATGCTGACTTTTTTAAAGGCCGTAACACCCAGTAGCCACCCCATCCCAGGAATGGGGGTGTCGCCTGGGGAAGCAAGGTTGGCGTGGCTGGTGAACACTCCCTTCCACTCTCTGTGCCAGGAAGGACAGGCGACACGACTGCTGTCCCCTGATCTGTCTACTCAAAACCGCTGCCCTAAGGATCCCTCTGTTTCTATTTTAAATTTGTCATTTATTTGACAAATTGCTATATTCAATTGGTTGTACATTAAAATGAATTTGGAAAAGAGTGACACGTCACACTAGAAATGATCCTATCACCCCTCCCAACGTTGCCTGAGCCCTACAGCAAGGTGACAGAGAAGGCAGGTGGGTGGACCAGCACATCACACGCTGTCACCACACTAAGAAAGGGATCATATAGCATGCAAACACACTCTTTACAATGGATGCTGCAAATCAGAGTTTTGCACTAATGGCAGTTGAAACTGTTTCGTACTGAAACAGAAAGTCAACCAAAAACAACAAAAAGGTTAATTCCTCCGATGTGTAAACTACTGAACTCAAGACTTCAGAATTACAAAGAGAAAAGAGCATACGGGATTAGCTTTGACCTCAAAGAGTTTACAGTCCAGTTGGGGAAACGATGTTAAAAGGGCACCTCGCAATACAACCTGTTCCACAGTAAGTGCCCCGTCAAGGCTACAAGACAGTTAGTGCAGCAGGAACATCAAAAAAGAGATTACTCGTAGTCAGGTATAAGGAGTTTAAGCTAATCCTCGAATGGTGATCTCTGAGGAAAGCATGGCGAAGACGGTGGCATTGCACCCCAGGAGACAGACGCGGGCGCAGGTATGTGGTGACAGGAGCGTGAGACACGTCTGTGGAGGTGAGGGCTGGAATTAAAAGGCGAGGAAAAGAAGACAGGGGCCAGCTCTGGTGACTTGAGTGACAGTGGCCGCTACCCTGCAGGGGTGCTCGGGACAGGTTTGGGACAAGAACACGCTGGGATGAGATTGCCGCATCACGGTAAAAGGGCTGGAGAAAGAAAAAAATAAAAATAGGTTAGTTAGGCAGGTCCTGAAATATCTGGGTCAGGGTGATGATGGCACAAGCCCAGGGGGGTAGGACAGTGGTGTCATAAGGTCAACAGGAAGAGAGGAAAGGGAGCCTGTACATATGTGCATGTCTGTGCACGTGTACATGTGTGTGCATGCCGGTGCATGTCTATACATGTGTGCACATATGTGTATGTGTGTGCACGTGTGCGCATATCTGTGCGTGTATGCATGTCTGTGCATGTGTACATGTGTGTGCATGCCTGTGCATGTCTATACATGTGTGTGCGCATCTGTGCATGTGTACATGTGTGTGCACGTGTGCGTTGGTTTCTTAGTTTGGGCTTTTCTGGTGAGGGGAGGAGACGATCAGCGAGGTTAGGGTCTTTCTAGCGGAGGCGCGGGGACCAGGCTACACTGGAAACGAGCGTGCGCTAGGAAATGAACCACAGAGCTGACAGAAGCTGGCTGGTGCTGGAGAGGAAGCTGCGGCCGCGCAGGTGTGCGGGGTGCTGGTGGGAGGGGGCGGGCGGCAGCAAGGACTCCGGGGATAGAGAGGAGCGAGACAAGCTGAAGCTGAGACCGGGCCAGGCCCCACACGGGCGGGCAGCGAGACCACGCTTGGCTCCGCAGGGCCACTGTGTCGTTCTGTCTCGTCGCTCCAGCTTTCGGCACGCTAGCTCAGTCCTTTCCTGCCACAGCTATGAATAACTTCAGGAAATGTCCTTTAGAGACTGTAGTTATTCCCCTAAGTTCTAGAAACTCTGCGAATACCTGCCCTCCAAAATACTGGGCTCGGGCTCTCCTTGAGTCGCCTTCTCCCGGCCCGGCCTCCATCGGCCAACAGGACAGATCCCAGATCCGCCCCACCCTTGCAATCCTCCGCTCTTGCTCCGGCGGCTGCCACCGCTGGCGACTTACTGGATGGGGCAGGAGCCTCCACATTCCTCTCTCTCCCTGTCCCCACCCTCCCACCTCAACCCTGACAATTCTTTCTCCATAAAGAGGCTGGAGGGACCTTAAAACAAATCCGATCTGGTCAAAACCCCTGAGAGCTTCCCAGGGCACCGATGGTAATCCTGGCTCCCTGCCCTGCCCCCACCGGGTGCCGCCGGCCCAGCCTTCTGGCTGTTTCTGAAACACACCGAGCTCTCTCCGGCCCCAGCCAACCACCGGCTGCTCAGATCATGTCCTTAAATCAATGTCCCCTGAACGAGGGATCTCACCTGCTCAGTCTCCTGACGCTTGCACCTGCCTGGCACTCCCAGCACCCCAGAGTCAGCAGGGCGGGTCCCTACCCCAACCGGTGGCCGTGCACCCTAAGCGCTGTAGCTCCCACTGTCCAACAAGCCGTGTGGTTTTAGTCAACTCACTTCCTGCCCATGCTCCTTAGTGTCCCCACCAACAAAATACAGGGACTGGAATGCATAAAATCTGAAGTCTCACGTGGCCCTAATGTTCTGTGGTTTTGTGAATTAAACCGGGGCCAGTTTTTATTTCATTCACTTCTGCTGCTGTTCTTACTATTATCTGGAAAGGTAGGGGAGGAAAAGAAAGAGCCAAAGGAAAAAAAAAAGAAGAAGATTAAAGGGGAAACGGTGGAAGGGAGGAGAGGAGACAGGAAGAGAAGGAGAGGGAACCGCTTCTCGTGGAACATTAGTCCTGCAGCTTCGTCCTGGGAACCAGTAACCACTTCCAGGAGAGACCAAGCACTTGCCGGAGTTCCGGCACCAGTGAACTTGAACTCTGCTGCTGCCCCAGAAGACATTCCACCAGCACCGTCAGTGGGAACACTTCAAAAACTTCTTCATCAGTCCAATCAGTCAGCTTAGCATAGCGATGAAGAGTGTGAGCTTCGTAGTGTGGCCGGCTCCAGCTCCGCTCATGACTGTGGGCAGGACACGGCACCCTGAGGCCCGGACAGGCTCCTCACCTGTAAAACTCACTTGCTGGTTCAAAAGTAGAAGCTACAAAACAAAACTAATTTCTATCTCCTTAAATAGTCATAGATTATAAGACAAGGAGATGGATTCCTAAAGAGCAAAAACTCTAAAGACTAATAATGATTTCAACTGAAAAAAAAAATGTCTTTAGGGAGCAGGTGTATCATGCAAGGTAAGAATATTTGCTTCTCTAAGAAGTTGTCCTGGTTTCGCTCCTTATGTTCCAGTGTTTTAAATAGTCTCTTGGACTCTCTGTGTCCCCACCTTTGCTGGGATTTCTCTTCTGACTCATACCTGTAAGAGTCTTCCCTGTACATCCCCTGCGGAAAGCTACCCAAGTCAGAGCCAAGCTCTCAGCTTAATGCTGACCTGAAAGCAGCAGGCAGAGTGCAAAGGAGGTGCGACAACACTCCAGTGAGCGGCCCACCGTGCAAATCGAGTTCCCTTAATTCCGCAAGGCATAAACAAAACCATTGCCCTGCTCAGCTCTTACCTGAACCTCTCCTTTACCTTGGGTCCAAACTGAACCTGAGGATATGGCGTCCCAGGCAAGCCACCGCCCTCACCCCATCCTCCACCCCCCCCCCTTTGGTACCACAGTACAATTCATTACAAATCCCACTGGCACTATCTCCAAAATCCGGAACCCCCATGACTTCTCACCGCCCCTGTGACCACCCCGCTGGCTGGAAGGCCAGCCCTGTCTCTGATGGTCTCCAGCTTTCCAAGAGGCTTCCCCGAGCCCCTGCCTCTCCGGCAGCCAGACTGATCCTGGAGCCGTCAGATCACACCGCCCCGGCGCTCACACTGTCCTATGTCGCTCTGCTAAGAGCAGCAACCCTCGCCCTGGCCTCTGGGCCCCACGGGCCTTCCCCTCCCACCACGCCCCAGCCCCCTTCTCTCCCTCCACTACCCGACCCCGGCCTCCAGGCCTTCGCCCTGCTGAACCCTCCGCCTGGACACTCTAACCCCCAGGCACATCCAAAGGGGCCCGGCGCCCAACGCCCCCCAGCACTGTGCACGACTGACCTTTACAGATGGCACCTTCTCAAAGTGCCCTGTTTAAAACCACCACGCACACAATCGCTCCCCGCCTCTCTCCTGGGCACGCCTCTTCTCCGTATCATCCCCGGCCCTGTGGACGGTATATATTGCTTGGTCTGTCCCCCCATAGAACATTAGCTCCATGAGGTGTGCATTTCAGGACGTGCGACGCACAGTTAAGTTTATTGAACGGATGATTAAAGTTTTAGCAATAAGTTTCAAACAAAGCCTAACAATCACCTAACAGCATGTCTCTGTATTTCCTGGTCTTGACTTTGACTACAAGTAGAAATAGTAAAATAAATCAAGAATAAGGTATAAAACCATCAGGAAAGGTATTTCCAAAAAAGCTAAAATCATGGGAAAGTATGACAATGCACTGCCCCACCTTGAGTTTCATACCCAGCTGAGGGTTCTTAAAATCCTAAAGTGGTCCAGTCGTCCCCCACTGCCAGTTTTAAAAGCTCATGGATAACTTTCGCAGTAGAGGTGATGCCCCACAGGTCCCTGGCATCTCTAGCGAGATAGATCAAGACCCCGCATTGCTAATATTGCCACAGCATGTATTTTCTTTTTGTTTTCCTAAACTATGTGGACCCTGGCAGCTCAAAAGTTGAGTTCGACTACAGATACTGGCCGACTCGCAAGGCTCATCTCCTCACTGAAACAGTCACTTCGCCACATTTGCCTGGCGATTTAAATTCATGCCTCAGAAAAATGACCGTGAGCCCTTTCCATGAATCCCAGGGCACCTTGGCAGTCACACTTGACAGCTGTTCAGTGCTAGAATGCCAAAGGTCCGTTCCACACACTTACTCTGCTACCCATCTTTTGCAGGGGAGCTGACTGGGGAAGGGAGCCTTCTGTGCCCTGATACTGCCTGAGTCTTCCTCAAGTGCCTTTTTGTTTAATGAGCCCTTCTCAGTGAAGCACTCCCAACACATTTGTTGGTGAATGTCTCATTCAGCAAAGCACAGAAAGTAGACCAGCTACAGAGAGATCTTTGTGCACTGCCACCACATTCTGGATTTCAGTGTCATTATAGATTGAAGAAGAATCATACAGTTGATAGGTTATTTTAAAAAAAAAAAGGAACTTCATATGCATGCTAATCTCCACGCTAACTTTTCCTGGTTATAGGAGAAAAAAAAAAGCACATTACTGCTAATCAAGGCTCTGCCACTTGGAAGTTGTGCAAACGTTGTCATGTCATTTTACCAATATACAGAAACACCCAGTGCATTTTTTAGTACACAGGTAGCCATCACAATCTCAAATTAATCCTAATTCCTATTATAAACTCATAGTATTCCAATCGCAGGATCAGAGGAGCTCAGGGAAAATCAAATAGTAAAAATGTAAAAGATAATAGATATGCCAGCCCACAAATTGGGGCTCCAGTGCTCCCATATCAGCGCCCCTATAGTTCCAGTGATTAGTAGCTGTTAAAGGATTGTGTTTGTCCAGTAAAATGTAGTTCTGAAATTTTGGGGGCAAGTGATAACTATGGCTGCTCTCAGAATTCAAATGATCATTTTAAAAAGAAAAACTAGCCCTAATAACCTGGTTCGGAAAAAAAAGAGAGAGAGAGAGAGCAAACCAAATTTTCTCATAGAACTGGCTTAGCCTTTGTATCTTCTTTTTATCCTTTTTAGCCCAAATCTCTCAGATGTTTCAAAGTTTCAGAGCTGTGGAGGCTGCACTGCAGGACATGTGGAGTCTCCCAGTCTGGGCAGACTCCAGCACCAGGAACCGATGCCCAGACTTGTGCAGTCCAACATAGATAACGGAGTTAGCTGCGAAAGCTGCCTTGCCCGTAGGTTTTTAAGCAACAGCTTTTCCCTCTATGCTAGTGCCTTTCCTCTCTGGGTAGCATTTGTATTAGGAGACCCAAGCTGAAACTGTGCAGAATCTGTGACCTTAATTTACCTAGAGTTCCCCTAAACACTTGCAGCCTGTGGCCTTTTCAACTGAAAATCCAATTAGCTGTGCTTAGTCAAGTGTTTATCTCTGCTGTTTGAAAGTTTAATGGCTCTTTAACTCTTTCCCTCACCAAAAGTCTCCGCAAAGGCATGGATAATTAATGCAGAATTAATTGAACAGACCCCAGATTTTTCTTCTCTGTGGCTGTGGTTGCTCGGAGCTGGGGCAAGTGTTGTAGACGAGACAGGGGAGGGAAGTGGCTCTGTCACTGCCCATCAAGGGCCTCTGGCAGGGAGAGACCCTCCACGGTGACAGAAAGAAACACTTCCAAACAAAGGTGGAAACGAAAGGGAACACAAAGGTTGAAGCTGGTTCCCAGGTTAAGATTTCCCTTTCTACAACCATATGCAAAAGTGCTCAGTGTGCTATAATTTAACCCCAGCCTTTGACCCCAAAGCCTCACAGTTATAAATGTTGTCAGATTTTAACCACCTACCTATCATGTTTTAAGGCACAGAACACTTAAAGCAATAATTTTATAAATCATAAAATTGATCGGCAACTTTGTTCATTGAAACTGGATAAAAATGTAATCGTAAAACGTGTGTGTTGTGTTTTTTAGTATCCTTGTGGTTTATAAAGTTACCAAATTTTTAGAATAAGTACCTGCTGTGACATATCTGTGTCCATCTTTATTTCCGTGGAGACTGCTCAGAAATATTTTGCTTTTTAACAAAGGACTTTGTAAGGTAGTAATTTCTGCTTGACCAACATATTCATTTTACAAGGAAACATATACCTTTGTTTTCAAAACCCGTGGCAATTATATTCCTAACACCTTGGCCCCAAATGTCAAATGTAACTTACGTATTCTTTCTAGGTTCCTTAAAAATCATGCTCAGTATGTTTGAGGCCAACATTAAAAATACTTAAGAAATTAAAAGTGAAAAGTAAAAACTGAAAAGAAATAAAAGACATATTTTTTTCTGTAAGAAAAAAGAAAGAGATAAAACTGTTTTTATTCAGACAGGATCCTATACATAGAAAACCCTAAGACATACACACACATACACACATACCCTTTACTAATAAACTAGTTCAGTAAGACTGCAGGATACAAGATCACTATATAAAAACCCATTCTATTTCCACATACTACCAATGAACAACCAAAATTGAAATTAGGAAAACAATTCCATTCACAATAGCACCAAAAAGATTAAAATACTTAGGAATAAATTTTAAAAGTTCAACACTAAAAACTACAAAGCACTGCTGACAGAAATTAAAGAAGACCTAAAAAAAAAATGGTAGAGACATTTCATTTTCCTGGATTGGAAGAGTTAATACTGTTAAAATGGGAATTCTCCTCAAATTGATGTATAGATGCAACACAATCCCTATCAAAATCCCAACAAGATTTGATGTGCAGAAATTGAAAAACAGACGCTAAAAATTCATATGAAAATGCAAAGGATCCAGAATAACCAAAGACAAATTTGAAAAAAAAAAAAGAACATTATTTTTATTTACCAATTCTAAAACTTACCATATAGCTACAGTAATTACGAAAGTATGATACTGGCATCAGGACAGACACACAGATTAATGGAATTAAATCCAGACCCCAGAAATAAGTCCTTACATTTACCATCAATTAATTTTTAACAAAGTGCCAAGGCAATCCAGTGAGGAAAGTCTTTTCAGCAAATCATTTTCAGATAATTGGATATCCACACACCAAAAAAGATAAATTTAGACCTCACACCACAAGCAAAAATGAACTCAAAATCGAACAGAGACCTAAATGTAAGAGCTAGAACAATAAAACTTCTAGAAGAAAAATAGAAAACAATATCTGTGAATTTGTTAGGCAAAACATTCTTAGATATGACACCAAAGTATGACTCATAAAAGAAAAAAATATATAAGTTGAACTTCATCGAAATTAAAACCTCCTATTGTTCAAAAGTCACCATTAAGAAAATGAAAAAGAGATTAGATTCCAGCCACCAACTGGAAGACAATATTTGTAACTCATACACATGACAAATAACATAGACAAAGAATGCAATTGTTAAAATGGGCAAAAGATTTAAACAGGTATTTTACCAAAGAAGATATACAAATGACTAATTAGCATGAACACGTTCGTTATCGCTGACTGTTAGAGAAATACAAATCCAAACCACAATTAGATACCACTTCATACTCATTAGAATGGCTATAATCAAAAGGACAGATAACAGCAAGTATTGATGGTGATATGGTAAACCTGGAACCCTCATAAATTGATGGTGAGAATGTCAAACAGTACAGCCAACTTTGGAAAGCAATTTGATAATTTCTTTAAAAGTTAAACATAAATTTATCATACCTCCCAGCAATTCCGCTCCTGGGTATACACCCAAGAGAAATGAAAACATATGTCTACAAAAAACTAGTACACAAATGCTCACAGCAGCACTGTTCATCATGGACAAAAAGTGGAAATAACCCAAATGTCCATCAGCTGGTGAATGGATAAAGAAAGTTTGCTACATCCACACATAATGGAATTCTTGTCAGCAACAAAAGGGAATGAAGTACTGACACACGCAACATGGATGAAAAAACCTCACATTAAATGAAAGAAGCCAGATAATAAAGACTGCAGACTACATACTGTATGATTCCAGTTTCATGAACTGTCTAGAAAAGGCAAATACAGAGAGACAAAAAGCAGATGAATGGTTGCTTGGGGCTGAGAATGGGAACAGGGAGTGACTACAAATGGGCAGGAGGGGTCTTTTCGAGGTATGGAAATGTCTTAAAACTGGATCACAGTGGTTGTTGCACAACTCTAGAAATATACTAGAAATAAAATCATCGAATAATATATTTACAGTGAGTGAATTATTGAGGGATTGTACAATGATATCATACACCAAATTCAAAAAGATTAATATTCAAACTCTGGATTAAGCTCTGAAGTCATTGTTATAAAATGAAATGCCTTCCGTGGCAATATGTGGTTTAGGGTTACATGAACCATCATGTCCTTTATACATGAGAATAACATTTGCATACTTCATGTATTAAGTATCTATTTTAGAGTCTCCTTATAATTTGAAACATGCTCCTTTAATAGGAATGAATATGCAGACAGAGAAGCTAAGTAGATTGTCCACAGACGGATGGATGGAATTTATCAAATCCCATGGGCCTCACTTGCCTATGATGAAATTACAATTTCAACATATCTTACAGAAGAAAAATAGGAACAAAATAATCTTAACTATAACTGATAAATTGATTTTACTGCCTATTCAATGACCAGCATCTCCTTAAAACTAAACATACTGTGTCAATGTCTAAATGTGTAAGTTTTACTGACAGCAAACTAAGAATCAATCGATATCCGTTAACACATATAATTTCCATATAAGGATGAAGAGGAGGATGAAAGTGGCTGTCACTTAATCTCCTTATTCCGAATACTGGCAATTGCAAACACACAATGGAGCATTTATCCTGCTGCATTCATTTTCTATTGCTGTGTCGCATGTCACCAAAAACTCAGTGACTTGGAAACGAGACACACGTGTTATCTCACAACTGTGTAGATCACAAGTGGCGGTGGGCTCTGCTGTGTTCTCTGCTTAGGCCAAACTGAAGGTGTCATCCAGCCTGAGATCTTATCTAGAGGCTCTGGATAGGAGTCTGCCTCCAAACTCAACTCCAGCTGTGGGCAGAATTCAGTTCCTCATGGTTGTAGGACTGAGGTTTCCTCGGCCCCCCCGGGGAGCACCCACACGTGCTGTCATGTGGTGGTCGCCCCTCCATCTGCAAAGCCAGCAACAGTGTGTCGACTCTTTCCTGAGCTTCCTCCTCTGCTGCCAGCCCCAGGAAACTCTTGCTTCTAAAGGGCTCATGGGAGTAGATTAAGCTCACCCAGACAATAACCTTCGTTATATCTGCAAAATCTCTTTTGGCCACCGTACGCATGCAAGTAACACCACACGGCTAAGGTCGTAGAGGTCATTCCTGCCTTTCTTATGGAACCATATTTAAAGGTAACTGAATATCCCTCATGGATGAGTAAAAGTACGAAATTCAGCAGGAATAAGCATAATTAGGAAACTCACCATTTTGTAACTCTCTAATAAAATAATTCATTTAGGCAAAGATTGTCAGGGAGAAGGAAACACAGAGCAGATGTCGGCTGAAGGAGGAACCTGACAGCTGGGCATGTCTGAGCCCACTTCAGAGACATGACTACCGAGACCCTGAGCAGCACGTGTGCCCGCTATGAAGTGCACAGCACCAAGCGTGAAGCTCTCTTGCCACAAAAAGTCGAAGCTAAATCTGATCAAGCCATTAGAGTTTACTTTCAGTTTACAGGAAATATAGGAAATAGAAGCACAATTTAAATGACACCATTTAGAAGCAAACAGAAAAATCCAGAATGTGGAACCTTCTATATGTAACACGACAGGCCCAGTTTCTTCCATTATTAACCGTGTGTGTGTGTGTGTGTGTGTGCATGTGTGTGGAAGGTGGCACGGGAGCTGTTTTAGACTAAAAGAGATATTATTACCAATGACGAGAACAATATTTGGCTCCTAATTCAAACCAAAAGTAAAAGGACATTTTTAATTTAATCAGAAAAAATGTGACTAAAGGCTTAGTATTAGAGTATACTGAGAATAGTCATAAATTTCATCAATTGGGATAAAGATATTGAGGTTGTATAAGAAAGCATTCATAATTTTTAAATATGCAGATGAAATGCTATGAGTGGTTTGCTAATTATTATACTTTAAAATATTTCGGCAACCAGAAAAAGGGGATAAAAAAAGCAAGCATACCCTTTCTAGGTGGGCAGGAGCAAGATATGTAACCCTAACAATATTTGTACTCCCATAATATGAAGGAATAAAAATAAATAAATAAAAATAAATAAAAAATAAAATCACATGTATACAAAAAAAAATAAAGTTATAAATATATATCTGAAAAAAAGCAAGTATAGCAAAATGTTGAAAATTATTGACTGTAGGTTTGTAAACACACACACATACATACACACACATACACATATAGGGGTTCATTATTAGAGTCTATTTTTGTGTATGTCAAAAAAACTTTTCAAACAAACAATTTTGTTTCAGCGCTCTCGTTTATCCGGCACCTGCTGAGAGCCAGCAGCTGCGTTAAGGGCTCTGTGCACGTCACCTGCTGAATCTTGACGACAGCCCGTGGGGCAGGTGCTGTCGGTATCCCCCCACTTAATAGGCAAGAAAACTCGTGAAATAACCTCCCCTTTTTGGGGTGCAGCAAAAAGGCCTGCCAATCACGTGGCATCTCAGCAAAGCACCGGAGACCGAGCAGACGAAAGACGCCTACATTTTCCATTTTACAAAACACTGTCACAGATCAGCTGCAGCACACAGTGGAGGGCGGTCCCCAAGCCCTGTGCTGGCCGTGCATGGGGGGACCTTGGTAAGGTGCGAGGAGAGAGAAAAGGGGTTGACAGGCAGGGGACAGAGGGTGAAAGAGGGCCAGGAGAGCCACTGAAGAGCAGTGAGGGGAACAGGACGCGGGGACAGCGAGTGGAAAGAGTGAGGCGCCAAGACATGGAGCCACGGGCGGGGCGGGGAGGAGGGAACAGAGGACAAAGGGGAAGGAGCACGCTGGAACTGGACCCGGAGTGCCAGGCGAATGTCCCCCAGCCCCAGCCCGCCCCCGTCTCTGCCCCGACCCCTGATAACCAGGCAAAAGGGAGAAGGCCGCAGAGAAAAAAGGGGGACCAGACGGTCAAACACAGACACGTGTCGTGTAACAGACCGCTCTGCCAAAGCGTGGTAACAGATGCGTGTCATGTGCTCGCTCCCCACGCTCCAGCCAGTCGCCATTCTTCCCGAGGCCGTGACCTTCCAAGTCTGGACTCGGCTTCTCCGGACCGACCAGTGCCGGGCTCACAAATTAAGACAGGGAAGGAAGAAATTGTTTATTTAAATAATTTTTAATTTCATCAGCGTGACTGAGATGGAATCCACAGCCCATCGGTGCGTGGGGAGGCTGAACTTGGGGAGGAAGCGGTGCGGAGGCTCCAGCACAGGGCTGCGTAGACGCCTGCAGCTCGGGTCGGAGGTTAAGCGAGGCTTTAATCCAAGCCACGGAAAACTCGCGTTTGGGGCGCTGTCTTTGTGTCTGAGGGGATGGTAAGCAGGAAAGGAGTTACAGAAGGGGGAGAGAGGAACAGAAAAAAAACAAAGGAAGAAAGAACCACTGATGCATCTCAGCAACTGGAATGAGAGCCGAGGGGGAAGGCAGGTGGATCACGATCCTCCAGTTACGTCTTAACTAACAATAGGGAGCCACTTACTCACATCACGTTAAAAATCTCTTCCTTTATTTTCATATTCCTTTATTTTCATATATTCACATTATTCACAGCAGCTAAAAAGCAGAAACAACCCAAACGTCCATCAACTGGTGAATGGATAAACAAAATGCAGCCTACCCATGCAACGCAATGCTACTCAACTGTAATGAGGAGGGAATTTCGGGCCTTAAAGGCGGGCCGAGAGAAGCCAAACGCCAAAGGCCACTGAGTATACGATTGCCTTTATGTGGAATGTCCTACACGGGCAAATCCATAGCGGAAAAAATTAGATTAGCGGTTGCCAGGGGCTGGGGAAGTGGGGAACAGGGAGTGACAGCTAATGGGTACAGTGTTTCTTTTGGGGATAATGAAAATGTTTTAAAACATTTTCTAAACATGTTCCAAAACACTGTGCAGATGGCTGCACAACTCTGAATATGCTAAAAGTCACTCAACTGTTAATGGGTGGATTTTATGCTATGTGAAATATATCTCAATAAAGCTGTGAAAAAAATCAATTTCAAAGGTTTTTACTATGAAATAAATAGACAAATAATTCCTTTTTCCCTTCCCTCCTAAGGATAAGAAGTTTTCTCTCTCTTGTTATCATGAGAGTTTTGTTTCCTGAGTTTTAGTACAAAATCAAAAGCAAAAGAGAGCATTTACATGGATGGGAGTTCAACGAACACTGTGAAGATAATGAGAAGCAGTGATAACTAATGACATGAAAGCCAAATCCTTTTAAGCTAACTGTTCCCGGACCAAATCCTAAGGATCAGGCTGAGGCATCTCTGCGTGGGGGAAGGCCACCGGCTTTCCACACCTTTTCCTCCAGCACGTAGGGGGCCACACTTCAACTGCCTCTCCAAATCACTCCCACCACCTTGCCGCCGCCCCACTTCATGGTCACCAAAAAAGCTGCACCTGCGGAAGACCGCCCTCATAGACTGGCTAATGTTTGTAAACTATTAAATAATAAAAGTGGTTTACAAAAAACACAAAGACTTCCCACCAGTTTCCACTTCACTTGAATAAAAAGAGACCATCTTAACTCTTTCTTTAAAGATCTATCCAGTTCTTACTGGGTGACCCTCTCTACCTTTTACACTCACTCTTCTCTTTCCAGTAGCCTTTGAAGCATCATCAGAGCAGAGAAGGAGAACTGGGGATCAGAACAAGTCACTTCGCCTCCCTGTGTCTACACCTCCTCGTCCGCAAATGAAAGAGCAGCCTAGAACCACCTGGCGGAACACTCCGTCTCTAAGGGGTATACCAATCGCGCATAACCACGGAACAACTGCACCCACAAACAGACTTCTGGGGAACTTTAATTTTCTTGGAATTTTAATGAAGTAATTTTCTCCAGCAATAAAATAATTTAAAAACGGAGACACACAGCTCCCCAGCAAACCATCTCAGTAACTGTGGGAGGCAAACAGGGCACAAAAAAATAAAAGGTTCATCCTGTTTTCTTACATTCAGCGATGCTGATTTCATGTAAAAACCTGAGAATATCATTTATCTCATCATGATGGGCAGATTAACACCCTGGTTAGCTGGCAGACCAAATAATGAATCCTACCCTGGCTGAGATTAAAATATTTAAGAAATTTTTTAGAGAGCAGGAACTGTTTTCTGAGAAAGAAAGGAAAGAAAGAGAGAGAGGGGGGAGGGAGGGAGGGAGGGGAAGGAAGAGGAGGAGAGGAGGAAGAGAGGAAAGAAGGAAGGAAGGAAGGAAGGAAGGAAGGAAGGAAGGAAGGAAGGAAGGAAGGAAGGAAGGAAGGAAGGAAGGAAGGAAAATAGCTCTTATCTAACCCTGCTGACCATCAGCTCTAAACAAACCGCCAGCTTTTCAGAAGGCAGATGCGAATATACTGCCCTATGTCTTCATAGGCCTTGAAACCAAGGCAATTCCTGTGAAATTCTAATTTCTTCAGGCACTAACTGCTGAGTGACTCCAAAGCACTCCTACACAACAACACACCTGCCAGCTCTGGCCAGCGCTGGGGCTCAGCCAGTGAGAGATCGGTCCCTGGCCCATACGTACATATATAATTGGGCCGGGGGGATCCTTGTGACCTGCTGAGTGGACACTGTTATTCCTGGGGCTACCAGGAATAACCAAGCATAACCGATGTAGTCCTGGCCAGAAAGAATGGCACGCAAAACCCATACGCCCGTGAAAACTGATGAGATCAAGTGGTCCAGCCCCATGCCTTGGAAGGAAATAGCCAACCATAGAGGGGGGTGATGTTTATGACGGCACACGCCAGCTCCCCGCGGCCATGGGAGGCACAAGGGCAGTTTGGGAAACTGAGGCCCTCAGACAAGCTCAAGTTCTGGAGGAGGGCGGTGGAGACACACCAGCTATTAAGGGGGGTCCACCGAGAGGGACCCTGCGTTTGTTGCGTTTGCTTACCGAGCACCCGATCCTTCGACTGGGGACAACTCCCTAAGCCACCGTAGGACTCAGAGTCACACCAGTCTGTTTTCCAGCAGCTCATTCATAAGACACATCACTAGCAATATGAGTCATCACTGAGAACCTCATCCATGACATGAGATTTCCTTCATTCCCAGCGGTGGCTATAATGGGCATAAAGCCTTAGGGGCTGCATTTATATACTGCTGTCACAGCACCCAATGTCACTACTAAAATTACAGTGCGCAAAACAGGCGAGCGAGACTTACCGATTTTCTGGTTGAAAATCTTGTCAAAGGTTATTTCATTTCTCTCCTCAAGATACTTCTGCATCACGCTCCGGATGCTGAAAGGGAAGAGTGACACGCGTTTAACAGCACAGCCTGCTTTGCGACAGACTGTCCCCAGGATGAAGAAAAGATGTAGATGCTTGACCCAGGGACATTGACTCTACGAGGGACATGCCCTTTGCTGACACCTGTGACCACATGAAACGGCGGACTAGACCAGCAGCTGGAAACGTCCCGGCATTGGGCGCTGTGCTCTCCTGCACCACGGGGCCAGCCTGACACGGAGAGACCCGACGACAGAGTGACTTAAGGACTTTGGAAACCCACCTTCGACACGGTCCCTCTCCCAAACATGCACACGCACGTATCCCACACACGCGACCAATTTCGCTGATCAATCAATACACTTCCTTCTAAAACTAATGTAAAAGTTCCCTAGATATATGATTAATATTCAAAAAATCATATTTCTATACACCTATAATAAATAATGAGAAAGAATAATTAGAAGGAAGACTTCACTTGCAATAAAATAAAAAAAAAATCAAATACCTTGAAATTATCCTTCCAAATTATGGGCAAGAAATTTATGGGGAAAATTACAAATTGTACTGAGAGACATTAACAAGATCTAAAGAAATGGAAAGATACAGCACAGTTACGGACAGAAAGATTTAATATTGTAAAAATTGAAAGTTTACCCCAATTTATCTACAAAATCAATATGATTCCCATCAATTTCCCAACAGAGTTTTTCATAGAACATAGAAACAGAAAAGCTCTTTCCAACATTTATACAAAATGGCCAGACATAGTGGCTCGCTCCTGAAATCCCAGCTACTCGGGAGGCTGAGGCAGGAGGATCGCTTGAGTCCAGCAGTTCAAGGCTGCAGTAAGCTATGTTCATTCCACTACACTCTAGGCTGGGTGACAGGGCAAGACCCTATCTCTAAATAAATACATAAATAAATAAAAATAGGATTTATACAAAACACCACCAGATCAAGAATAGCCAAAACACTTATGAAGAAAGAGACCAAAGACACAGGGGCTTATTATGAAGCTAAAATAATTAAGACACGATAAACAAACCTATCAAGCAAATGGAATAGCACAGAAACAGTCACATACAGATGGAACTTTGAATTACAATACAAATAGCAAGTCAGAAAAATGAGGAAGGATGGATTATTCAATAAGTGAACCCCCAAAGTGATTACCTAAATGGAAAAAGTGAAAATTGAATCTCTATCATTGACTGATGGTAAAAGTGAACAACCATTTAGCATTATCTTTTTTTTTTTACTTTTTAAAACAAACTGAGTTATAACTTATATGTAATTAAATGCATATTTTAAGTGTAACATTAGATGAGTTTTTGACCAATGTATACAGCCATTAACTGCTATCCTAATCAAAATACAGAATATTCCTATCACCCCAAAAAGTACCCCTTTACAATCAATCCCTCCATAGTCTCTTTTGTTAACAGAGATTGCATGCCCCAGTTCTAGAATTTTACATAAATAAAATGATACAATACGTTGTCTATTGTGTCTGGCTTTTTTCACTTGACATAAGACAGCTTCATCCATATTGCTATGTGCATAAGAATTTAGTTTGTTTCTATTGCCAAATAGTACGCCATGTGTGCCTATCCCACAATTTGTTTACCCATCCATCTGCGGATAGACATTTGAGGTGCAGCCAGTTTGGAGCTATTATGAATAAAGGAGCTATAAATATCCACGTATTAGTCTTTTATGGGCGTGTGTTTTCGTTTTTCACGGACAAACACCAAGAATGAAATTGTTGGTCATAGGGTAAACTGTAACATATGTGGAAAACTTCTGAACTATATTCCAAAGTGGTTGTACCATTTTACATCCCCACCAGTTCCAGTTGTTTCACATCCTTGTTAACACTTGTGTTGTAAGACTTTTTAAGTTTTAGCCACTCTTGGGTGTGTGGTGGTATCTTATTCTAATTTGTATTTTAGTTTGCATTTCCCTAATGAACATGTCAAGCATGTTTGTACATGATTGTTAGAATTTCAATATCTTCTTTTGTGAAGTATGTAGACAAATCTTTTGCCTATCTTTTAATCGAGTTGTTTGTCTTCTTACTACTCAGTTGTGAACTCCTTTTTTTAGCCTGGAAATAAGTCCTATATCAGATTTATATGATGATAATATTTTCTCCCAGTTGGCACCTTGACTCTTTATTTTCTTCATGGGATCATTCTAAGAGCAGATGTATTTAATCAATGAGTTCCAATTTATTGATACTTCTTTGATGAACAGTTTGTACTAAGAAATCTTTCATATCCCAAGGTAAGGAAGATTTTAATCTATATTTCCTGTAGAAGCATTAAAGTTTTAGCTTTTGTGCTTAGTTAGGTCCAATATCCATTTCAGGTTAATTTTTGTGTATAGTAAAAGGTAGGAATCAAAGTTCTTTTTTTCCTTATAACACTTATTTTAGTGCCACCTGTTGAAACATTGAGTTATCCTGGCTCCTTTGTTGATTCCATATTAAATACATGTAGGTCTATCTTTGGACCATCCTATTGCATTAGTCTATATGTCTGTCCGTACACGAATACTGTGTTGGCTTGGTTGCTGCTTTACTAACTTAAGAATTTAGATCAACGAATTTAAACATTTCTAATGTAGCCATTTAAAGTCATAAAATTCCCTCTAGGGATTGATTTAACTGCATCTCACAGATAATATTGATACGTTCTATTTTCATTCAATTCTAATTATTTTCTAATTTCTCTTGAGATTCCTTCCTTGACCTATGAGTTATTTAGAACTGTGTTGCTTCATTTCTAAATATTCGGAGATTTTCAGTTATTTTCCTGTTATTAAATTTTAGTTTAATTCCTTGGTGGTCAAATAACATACTTTGAATGATTCAGTTAAGATTCGCTGATGTTTATTTTACTGCCTAGAAAATGATCTGTCTTGCTGAGTACTTTATGTGCACTTAAACAGAATGTATATGCTGCTATTGGACGGACTGATCTATAAATGTCAACTGGATCAAGTTGGTCAGCAGTGCTCCTTAGATTTTCTATACCCTTACTGATTTTCTGTCTACTTTTTCTATTTGGATTATTTCCTGTATGAAGCTATTATAAATACTGCTTTTATGAACATTCGCCTATAAGTCTGTGTGGAGATATTTCTCATAGATAGATACATGTAAGTGAATTACCTAGATCATATGGGAAATATGTTTTAAAGTATTTTTTGAAGAAACTACCAAACTACTTTCCATTTTGGCTATGCCATTTCACATTCCTATCAGGAATATAGAAATAATAATTCTCATTTCTCTATGTCCCTGAACACACTCATTTTCTGACTTTTGTTTCAGCCATTCTAGTGGATGTGAACTAGCATCTCATTGTGGTTTTAATTTCCATTTCACTAATGAGTAGTGATACTAAGCATTTTTTTCATGTGCTTATTAGCCATTCATGTTATCTTCTTTGGTGAAATGTCTAGTCAAACATTTTGCCTGTTCTGAGGAATGATATCCTAATATTCAATTGTAAAACTTCTTTATATACTCTGCATACAAGTTATTTATCATATATGTGATTTCAAATATTTCTCAGAGTCTATAATTTATCTTTGCACCTGCTTAGTGCTGTCTGGAAAGGGTAAAAACTTCCAAATTTTAGTTAAACCCAATATATAAACATTTTTCTTTTATAGATTGTGTTTTTGGTGTCCCCTCTGAGAAAACTTTGCTTTGTTTGCTTTTTAAAAAAAATTACTCCATGGGGATGCGATCAGCGACACTTTGGGTATGGGAAACCCCACAGCAAATGACCCGGTTTCTTTAACAAAAAAATTGCAAGAGGAAATAATGATGACAGAGGCACATGTAGGTCAAAAAAAAAAAAACTTAAAAGAATTAACAATAAGACATAATACATGGATCTTATATAAAACTCAATTTAAGTAAAAAAATTATTTTAGAAAATTGGAGAAATGTGAATATGGATTAAACATTCAATGATATTAAGGAAGACTTTTTTTTAAGCAGTGGCAACATATCGTGTTTATGCTTTTGTATTTTAAAAGAGTCCTTATCTTTTACAAATACATACATAAATATTTATAGATGAAAAGATATATCATGTCTAGATATATTTCAAAATAATATAGGCATGTATAAGTGAAACAGGAGGTATAGGTGACACAAGACAGGCTATATATTAATAACTCATGAAGCTGTGTGATAGCTATTAATACATCAGTTTCATACTGTTATTCTCTCCTGCACGTGTTTGAAATTTTCATTACAGAAAGCTATGAAGAATCAAATTCTGGCCTCCAGACTCCAGGATCACAACTTTTACATTCCTCCTCATGAAAATAAAGCCCAAATATACCATATATCTATTGGTGGGAGGACTAATAGATTTTTTTAAAATTTAATACCAACTAGTCGGAGATATGCTAACCCTACTAGGTTGTACTTCAACACCTGTAGTAGAGAAACTATAGTATGTATGACAAGCTAGATACCTCCCATTATTAAAAGCCTCCATATTCGTCTATATGGTGTTTGACTGTGCTTTATTCTAATGTCCAAAATAAAATGAATTTAAACATTTTAAATAATACGTAATATATTGCCTAAAAAGACCAGTAGCACATAATAAGGTAGTTGTGAAGATCAAGCAAGATGGTAAGAGAGTGCTGTTTAAAATGTAACCAGCTTGCAAATGAGAGCTGTTACCATTATTGGCCATCTAGAAAACCAAAAGGCAGATTTTTTTAAGATAAGACGACCAAGCAGTCATACCAAGATTCAACACCCACCCCAAAAGAAACTACTTTTTTTCACATGCAGTTACTAAATATTTTCTACAAGCTATTCATCAAGCACCCAGAATAGAGCTACATTATCCAAAGGCCCAATAAAAAGTTTACCACTAGATTTAAAACCACGAAACTTCACCAGACAGATTCTGAAGCAGTCCGTAAAAGTATCTTTTATGGTTTAATGTCAACTGTTCCAAGTTCCCTCAGTTTCCCAGATCTCTGGCAGACAACTCTCATACATAATTTGCATATTATTAAGCAATTCGGCACAGGACAAACTACGTTCAGAAGATCACAACCCAATTAAGCTAAATGTGAATTTAAGTTCCTTTCTGTTTTTCCTACAAGATTTTGACAGTCCACATTCTGTTTTTAACGCCTTTTTCTTTGCAATATATAAATGGATGTGAAAGTGACATTAAATATACCTGACTGTCACTGGCCCAAGAACACAGTCATGTACAGAAGTCATCCTGGGACAGACACCAGTTGAAGGATGAACAGATTTGCGGGATTATCAGTTTACCTAATCAAAGACACTAAAACTTCATCATCTAAGGCATCTCTTCAAATTGGTCACAATAACCATTTCAGAATCCATTGACCTTTCCAGCAAAACCCTTTACACCCGGCAGCGATGCAGAGGCAGCGTGTGCCACGGCTGTGCTGCTGCCCGTGTGGAGCTAACACGAGCGGGAGACTGGAGCAGGGACACTTGTGTGGGAGGGGCTGCCGCCCGCTGCCGGTCTCCCAGAGTCATTTTCCTAAAATATAAATCTGACCGTGCAATTATCTCATTTAAAAGAGTCCCAGGGCCTCTCATTTTGCCCAGTGTCTAAACTCCTTGGCACGCTGCAGGGGGCACTTCCAGAGGGGCTGCAGCAACCACGGCTGGCAGTTGTCTCTCTCGCGTTGCAGCCACGCTTGATTTTTATTTTTTACTTTCCATAAAAGAAACAGGCTCTTTCATCGCTCAATCATTCTGTAAACACCATTCCCTCTAATGCCTTCTTTTTTTTTTTTTTTTTTTTGCATGAAAACCTCCTACCCATCCTCCGAGATCCAGTCGAGGGGTCACCAGCACTGGGGACCCACCCTCGACCCTTCAGAGGTGAGCCCTCCCTCCGGCTTCTGTTCACACTGTCACTGTCATGTCATGCCCCATAACGGACTGTGATGATTAACATCTCTGTGCTGCCCTCTACACTTGTGAACTCCCGAGGGTCACTGGCAATCATCCAAGTACTCGGTCCCCCACCTGCAGCACCGAGGCACCCCAAAGGACTCAAGCTGTCACTGTGAAACGTCCACAAAGGAGCAAACCAACAAGTACCACTTTTCTAAATAAATTCCACAAACCGACACAACATAAGCATACTCAAGTCAGTTAATATTTGCTAAGGGTCCATGGGTCTGGAAGTATTCTGGTCACAAGAATACAGAAGGATCAATTAGACTCTTTCATTAATACTAAATGTGTGCCCAAGAATGGGGTCTACAATTAAGGGTGTGTGTAGCAAGCTAACGAAAAGAGGGACCCTCAAAAATGTGGTCCTCTACCAAAACCGTATTTCTAGTTGAACTTCACTTTTTTTTTTTTGAGAATGGTAACGACCTTGGCGTGATGACCCAGGATGTCAGCTGAGGTCACTGGAATATGCCTTGTCTAAAATAACTTCTCTGCATTTCTAAACAGCTTGCATCAAAGGGAGCCTAAAGAAATGAAAAAAAAAAAAAAAACAACCAACAGCAGTGTTTTCACTCTTAAACACTCTCATAAATGACAGTGAAAGAAAGTGCAGTTAGAGACTTTAATGTAAACTAAAAACGACAAGCCTCCACCAAAGTCTTTACATCTAGCCTATGGTGTGAACATGTGTGTATGTAACTCTCTCCTATGCACATAATTATACATGTGAGATCGACTGAACTGTGTTGCGAGTTTTAGAGTTGGTAATTGACAACCGATGATAAATTCAGTTTTAATGAATGGATGGTATGGCAGCCACCACATCCTTCTACCTATCAGTATTGGAAACGGGTCCGCCTCAAGAATTAGCAGGGCAGGTGGCCACCCAAATTAATACCGCGGTTCTCAGCCTCGCTTGCAGCTAGTCACGTGACCCGGGTCCCACCGGCGGCGGCATCTGCGGAGAAGTGACATAGGCTCCAATACTTCCCCATCTCTTCCTTCAAGGCAAGCGCTTGCACTCCACTTCCTCCTCCTCCTGACTGGGGAACGGCCATAACTGAAACACCTGCCTGGGCTGGGAGACAAGCCCTGCCATAGGGGTGGCAGTGGCAGCGTGCGAACTCGGGGATGGCCTTGCGTGGCTCGGCTCAGACCCTCCCTGGTCAGCTCAGAACTTCTCTAGACCAGGGGTTCCCAAGCTCGGCTATGCTCTGGGAGCTCCTGGGAAGACAGGTGCTTAGCCCTTAAAATACTGGTGCTTAGCCCCCTCCACCGAGATTCTGATATGACTTGTCTGTGGTGTGACCTGGGCTTTCTTTGGGCCATTGTGTTTTGGGGCTCTTTGTTGCACCAGCTTAGGCCATATTCTAAGGAATAGAGACAGCTTTTCAATTCAAGTAAAAGGGCACGGAGTTTCCTTTTTAACTGCCTTTCTCAAACCGTCTTGGTCTAAAAAGGACGTTCAAGACCAGAAAAACCAGATGGCAAATCTGGCCTTCTACGCCCCCAGGAGTTTGAGGCTGCAGTGAGCTATGATGACGCCACTGCACTCTAGCCTGGGCAACACAGTGAGACCCTCTCTCAAAAAAAAGAAAAGAAAAAAGTGAAATATTGTGGATATTAGCCATATCTAATATAGGATGTTAAATACATATATTCTTCGGGAAGGAAAGGAAAAGACCAGTCATTCATCTGTTCGTTTGGCCATTCATTCATTCAAAAGGTATGTACTATGAACACATTCTTGCCACGAGCAAGGCACTGTGCTTTACTCTAGGAATAAAGTGAATCCCACCCATTCCCTGCCTTGAAGGAGCCCGTGTCCAGAAGGGGTGACAGTGGAGGACACAGGCAGCCCCAGTGCAGTGTGACAGGCCTGCTTTCGCAGGGGCAATGGCAGGGCGCCACAGCCCGGCTCGGCACGGCCAAACCGAGGAATCCAAGGGGCGATGGCAGGCGTGGAGGGAGGACAAGCAACAGGGCCTCTCGGGAAGGACCGTGTCAGTCCTGCTAGCCTGCACCAAATAATCAAACAAAATGGACAAAGGACAACAGCAACTGAAAAAAAAAAAAAAAATGTTGGCCCACAAATAGCCTCTACTTTTGGACTCACTTATTTTTGTGACTACGTGAGAAGGATTCCTAAATCACCACCCATGAAATTAACGCCCAGCTTTCCATGGCTTTTTTAAAGCAAACGCTTCCTTCCCAATGACTGACAGATGAAATTGCGACTGGCAAAAACGCCAAATCGTTTGATGCAGATTGCCGTGGTTTCTGGACACCCAAACACGGTCCCGGCCTCCTAACCCCTCCCCTCCCTAGGAAAACGTGAGCCAGTCTGGAATTTCAGTAAACAAGCCCTGTCTAAGCAAACGGATGTACAAACTAACATGTGATCCACGGGAGATCGTTCAGTATGATTTTTCTATGAATACTACTTGCCTTTTGACTTGGTGTGTGACACCTTTGTCACTTTGAGGACTGTTCATTTGTGTCATCGCACCTGCGAATCTCCTCCTTCACAGTTTCCAGGTTTGGGGGGTTACTTAGGAAAGCCCTGTGCATTCCAGAGTAATCAAAATGTATTCCCTTACCTTCTGGTGTTTTTAATATTTTTATCTCATTGAACACCTGGGATTTACTTTTGTGCACAGTGTGGCTGGATTGTAACTTTGACAGCCAGCGATCACACACCACTCTTCCTCCTCAACTCAGAACGCCACCTTTATTCATAAGCAAACCAAATTCATAAGTACTGATATGTACATGTAGGTATGAATATTTACACTATTTTAAACACTAAAGCAATGTTGTTTTTTTTTTATTTGGAAGAGCAGATCCCCATTGTTTTACTTTTTCAAAAGTCTATTGGTTATTTTTGCCCATTTTCTCTTCCAGATGAATGAGGATTAAGCTGTTTTTGTCTGTTTTGTTTTCTTAGAGGCAGAATCTCGCTCTGTCGCCCAGGCTGGAGTGCAGTGGTGTGATTATAGCTCACTGCAGCCTCAAACCCCTGGGCTCAAGAGAGCCTCCCGCCAGCTTGGGAGGTTCTTTAAAATTCTCATTTGGATGGATTCTCGTTTCAATCCTGATGTTCAATTTATAGATTAATTTGAAGAGAACTGACATCTTCACAATACTGAGTCTTCCTATCTAGAAATAGGTTACAGCTCTCCATGTATCCAGATTCTCTTTTGCTTCTCTTAATAAAATTTTGGTTTTCTCCATACTAATCTTGTTGGTAATTACTTAGCGAGGCCTGTCTTAGAGCAACACATTAGGAAACACTTATTTTAGAATAATTATTTTGAAATGTTTTGACAAATTAATATTCATGTAATTTAAAAATAGAAAGCTGTTAAAGTAATTTTAATAAGAGAGAATTACATTGCAAAGTTTCATTAGGCTCGTATGGCGAGTGAGCTGAGAGGATAGATCATCTTAAATAGCATGGCTTATTAACTTTTTCCTGCTAAGTTTAAACATCAGAGCTATGATTGAATAGATATTCGTGATCTGAATGAAGTTCATTGAAGTCTTTGGTGCCCAGGAAGAAAATGGGTATAGTCTTCTGAAATGTGATTTCTTACTATGCTTTTGCCCTTTAATGGCCTTCTTGCACTTTTTTCTCGTCTTTCTGCGGCAAGTCATCAGGTCGAGAGGTTGTGAATCAGTCCACTCTAGTTGGATTAGTCAGGCCTCTCTGGTTGCAAATGAGCTTGTTAAAACTCTGCCCACATCTCTGCAATCACTTTCGAGAAGCCTCTTTTTGAGTCATCTAATGCAGTTTCCAAAAAATACATCGTCCTCCCTTCAGTCCAAGTTGTCTGAGATGCAGTGCGTTTCATATCTGTGACCCTAAGTCACCAGTGCTCTCGTACACCCTAAGTCACCCTAAGTCACCAGTGCTCTCGCACACGGCACCAGGACAACAGAGGTTTCCATTAGCCTGGGGAACCCTGTTGTGGTCTTCTACACCTAGCCACCTGCTCTACCGTCTTTAAAAACTACTGTAAAAAGTTCCGAATACGAAAGAGAGCACATGGTGGGCCCCACAACCATCACTCGCCCCTCAGCAGCAGCTATCAGAGTGGCACCTGCCACTTCCAGCCACGCCCTGCCTGCCTCCGTTTGCATTTCTAAAAATTCTGGACATTTTCCTTATGTGAACACAATCTAGGATCACTTCCTGATGCCACCCTGGAAATGGCAGTAATTCCTGGAGATCCAATACCCAGTCTCAAGTAACATTTCCATGATTTTGTACAGCTGGTGGGTTTGAGTCAGGACCTAACCAAGAGCCACAGGTAACAACACTCTGACTGTTAAAGCTCTTAAATCTGTCGTAATCTAGGCCCCCCCCCCCAATTTCTATCTTCAGTGACTTATTGAGGAAACCAAGGCAACGGGCCTGGAGGACGTCCCCACTCTGGATTTGTCTCTTTGCCTCCTCATGGGGTCATTCCGCTTGTTTCTCTATCTCCGTATTCCCTACAAACCGAAAGCGAGCTCAGACAACCTGATTACATTCCAGCCCTGATTATATCCAGCGGCAGGGACACTTTCTGGATGGTTCTGGCTCTTCATATAGCCTCACATAAGGAGGCGGCATAGTTACCTCATCCTAGTGATGAGAAAAATCACGTAGAAAATTCCATGGGTGATAGTTTGATTTCCCCACTTGAAATTCCCCATCAACCTTCCATTTCGTGATTTTGTACGTTGATGATCTTTGCCTAAACCAATACTTCCATTCAGAATTGCAAAATGCTGATGTTCTTAAAACCCCACCCTTCCTTCCACATTCATTTGCTGCAATTCTCGTATATAAAGGATCTCCCCCCCCCCCCCCCCCCCCCCCCCCCCCCCCCCCCCCCCCCGTTAACTAGGGCTTCTGATTACCCTAAAATGTTGTTGGCACAGGAAAGCAAGATAAATGCTTAATTCTTTCTCTTTTTAATTGTTACTTTTCAGAGACAGATAAATAAGTTTTACTGCCCATGGCGATCAATAAGGTGTTTTGCTCTGTTTTGCTTAGGGAATCTTTTTTTTTTTTTTTTTGCATAGCATGAATATCTTAGCTTGTTATTGCTGCTGGGGTAAATGAACACAAATGTGGTGGCTTAAAACAATGGAAATTTATTATCTTAACAATGTGTAGGTCAGAAGTCTGAAATGGATCTCACTGGGCTATGATCAAAGTATCAGCTGGGCTGCGTGCCTTTACAGTGGTTGTAAGGGAGAGTCCATTATCTTGCCTTTTCCCGAGTCCAGAGGCTGCCCGCATTCCTTGGTTCACAGCCCCTTCCCTCCATCCTTCCATCTGCAGAGCCAGCAGTGGCTGGTCTCAACTCATTCTCACACTGCATCAGCCTGGCACCATCTCTCCTGCCTCCCTGGCAACAACAGCCTCCCCCTCCCCCCCAGATAATCCAAGACAATCTTTTTATCATCCACTCAGCACATTAGCTGCCTTCATTTCATCTACAGCCTTAACACCCCCTTGCCATGTAACATTACATATTCATAGTTCTGGGAATTAACACGTGGACCTTCCAGGGGCCATTATTCTGCCTACCACAATGGGTTTGTATACATTCGGAGAATCTGAAACAGTTGCAGTCATGTTCTTCTGATGCTCAGATTGTCCCACCTTTGCCAGTGGGAACCCCTCTTTCTGGCCTCTGAGTTTTTGAGACACAGTACCCATCTCAGCTCTCAGGTGGCTCCTTTGTTTTCTGCTACAACAGATAACAGAGCTTCCGGGCTCATCTTGCCCAGACCCTGCCCATACCTGGAGTCAGGTGCAGTTGTGCTGGTTGATGGGACTGCAGTGGTTTCTTGGACTTTTCAATGGCTGGGGCTGATAAATACATATATTTCAAACGAAAAAAAGATCATGAATTTCAAATGACTTTTCAATTCTAATCTGACCTGACCAGGTTTTTACCTCGTACACATGTATCTCTTCGTTTACAATTAAAATCTTGGGTCTTACCTGCAATAACATCATTCTTTCTTGTTTTTCCCAACTATATCTATATAGTCTATGCAAAATAATTGTTTATATGAAATAATTTCAAACAATAACACTACTGATAACAGTAAGACTTCTGCACAAAATTTAAAAGGTCTTTGCAGCTCTTGTTTATTTTTAAAATACAGAGGACAATTTGTCATCATCTAGCAAAACTGAACATGCCAAAATCTTACTTATTTCTAGGTATCTATCCTAGAGAAAGGCTCACACACAGCCTCAAAAATACACATGTAAGAATATTCACTGCAATAGCACTTGTGATTATGAACATAGGGTTAAGAAGGTTAACAGCACTGACTTACTGTGCAGCAATTCAAAAGACTGAGAAGGAGCCATGCATTACTGACAAGGAAAAGCTCATCACGTATTACTAGACGAAGGCAAGTCTAAATGGATTCACTAATGTATTCCTGACAAACAGAACTCCTTCCCAGCGTGACCTCAGCAACCCGCCTGCGTAAAGGTTAAATGTGTGACCTGTTTCATTAATTTTCTATCACTTTAGAATGGACAACTAACACGTGTCGAGTTTAACATAAGAAATCCTTTATGTATCTAGAACAACTGACACGTATGCTCAAGTCCAGAGGACTCATTTATCTATTGACAAAGATAGAGATGGATTTTAATTTTGTTTTTTAAAATAAGGATGTATCTGAAATCACAGAAAAAAAGATGTTTGAGGTAAGAAAACATTAAAAACTCTTGACATGTAGCTTTTCTCAAGTTACAACATTGCCACCATTATTAATAATTATTCTATTATTTAACGTGAAATTGACGACATCTTCTGGGGAATTATTGGTATATTTATTAAGCCACAGTGTCCAGGGAAATTATGTCACTGGAGCTCAGATCCCTGTGGTTGACAACCTTTACTGAATGAATACAAGGCATTTTCAAACTGCACTACTAATGTCTGAAATTGACAACATGCCTCTACCCAAACGCCTGGCAAAATACAGTCTGCAGCTTTTATTAAAATGCACCAAATTTGGAATCCGAAGACCTGGGTTTGAGGCTCAGCTGTGTTACTTGTTACCAGTATGACCTTGAGCAATTAACTTCTCCCCAAACCTGGACTTCCTCCTTCTAAAACAGGATGATGAGTATTATGGAGCCATTTCCAAAAATCTCTAAATGAAGAAAAATGCTTGCCCTCTGAGAGTAAAAACTTTAAATCAATAATACATAAAGCAAAGGGCAGACAAATGCCAAAGGTTCCTGACTGGGCAACCTTGTCGGTGGTTTCACTGACTGATTATCAAACGCAGTTGAGGCCTGGAATTAGTACACAGAGCCAATGAGAACAGGAAACGTGGAAATACGGAAAGAGAAGTTGTCACAGAAGCCACCCACGGCCAGAGATGGCAAGTGCTCTACATCCAGTACAAGCCACCCCCCTACGCAGAGATGGCTCAGTCCTAGCTACAGGATCTGCAGAGTCAGATGCTGTAAGTTTGTATTCGCTATGCCACCTGCTGATGGCCACTTTGCATCCCATGAGGGCAACCCCGCAAGGGAGAAAGCGCCAGCCACAGATGCTGGGCACCTAGGCTCCTCCGAGAGTTAGGGTTTAACGTAAAGAAGCGAACTCCACATTTGAGCTGTACTTTGGCTTTTCAAATCTACCGTGTAAGAGAGTTAGTGTGCTTTTGGGAGTGGGAGCCTCACGCGGTGGCTCACGCCTGTAATCCCAGCACTCTGGGAGGCCAAGGCAGGAGGATGGCTTGAGCTCAGGAGTTCGAGACCAGCCTGAGCAAGAGTGAGACCCTGTCTCTACCAAAAAGAAAAGAAAAAATAAAATAAAAAAGTAAGAAGAGAGTGGATTAGCCGGGCAGACTTTGCTGGTCTTGTGAGCTGCACAATAGATAGATGCTCACCATAGCGACCAAACCTGTTTCTGAGTCTGCAAGGCTGACGGCCACTCCCTGTACCACGGCACAGATGCTGGTGTCCAAGGACAGAGCGAGTTTTTCCCAAATAGATAAAATATACCTCTCAACATCTCCACATGGACATATCTAGAGTCATTTTGTTTTGCTTTTTAGAATTTCTACCTACCATAAAGGATAATTGTAAAACCTTAAAAAGGTTAATACTTGTAAAACTATTATAGTAGCACTGTATACAAGTATGGGTGGGGTTTTCTAAAACTCTAAATTCAAGTCTATGGCACACACATGAACTAAATTACCGTCAATCTTCGCTGGGTGTAACAAGCAAACACGTGCACGTTGAGGTCTAAATGAGAAGTCCGGCAAGTCAGCCTCTCACCAGGATCAGCTCAATACTGACCCAATTTACACACCAGTTCTAGAGCGTTTTGCCGGAGAATAAGGGAAAGAGGCTTTTAACAGGCTAGAACCACTGAGGCCCTTCGAACTTGTCTTGCCTTTTCTATCTGTTCGGCCATCATGTGTGCTACCCCAGATAGTTACAAGATGATCAGAACCAAAATGCTCCACTTAAAACTCTAACCTCACAGGAAGGCGATTCCACTGAAATAAGCTTTTCTTGTAGAGTAGCCTCAATTTTTTTTTTTTTGATACAACGTCTGGCTCTACAGCCCTGGCTAGAGTGTGATGGCATCAGCCTAGCTCACAGCAACCTCAACAACCTCAAACTCCTGAGCTCGATCGATCCTCCTGCTTCAGCCTCCCAGGTAACTGGGACTACAGGCATGTGCCACCATGCCTGGCTAATTTTTCTTTTCTTTTTCTTTGTTTTTTTTTTTGTAGACATGGGGGTCTCACTCTGTTGCTCAGGCTAGTCTCGCACTCCTGGCCTCAAGCAATCCTTTTGCCTCAGCCTCCCAAAGTGCTGGGATCTCAGGTATGAGCCACTGTGCCTGGACAAGTAACCTGAATTTTTTAAATAATTTAAAACATCAATCCAGTATTAAGTAGATCACTTTTATTTAAAGGACACAGATGTGGAGCCACTAGTTAATTTTCCACATGGAACAACAACAACAACAACAAAAAAGCCAGTGTCCTGAATGATTAAACCCTAAGAAATCCCTGTCCGCAAAAACCCTCCACTGCCACTGGAAACAAAACAGAAAGAAGCAGGTCCAAAATGGAACACAAAAGATAGCACAAAAACTTAACACTCTATTCTATACTTACTGTTGTCATGACAAGATTTATCACAGGGTATCATAAGAAAAGAAACAGAAATTTAGTTTAAAAAAAGTAGAAATAGGCTAAAGATATACATTAAAATCCCTTGACCCCTTAGAATTAGTTCCATTTTAAGTGGAGTAAAGACCACCCCCATCCCACCATTACCAAACAACCTCATTTTTCTTTTCAAAAAAGTTGTATCCAAAATACCATCACAGCCTTAGACATTCACAAAGCAAACTGAAAGTCTGCAATATCTAACAGCTGTGTAAATGCCATTCCATGTAGCTTTTAGTTCATTTTTAACTTAAACCCTTATCAAAAGAAATACAAATATAGAAAATTTAGAACAAATAATCTGAAAATATAACCAGACCTATAATTATCTAGATAATAAGTATCAATGGACTAATGAATACCACAGAGCACAAATACTAAGAGAGTATTATTTAGGAAAGTTTTATTGCGGACACAAAAGACACATTTGCTGTCTTCTCCAGCTAATGGGGTTTTACGTTGTTGAATGTATGCAACCTGCCCCCTTAACCTCCTCTGAAGATGACTTTTTCAGCATAATTAAAAGCTCACTTTCTTTCCCATAATTATCTAATATGTTTACAGTGCTTAGAACTTCTTTAGAACTCAGCAATGGTAGCTATTGTCAGAATACATGTCAGCCATACCCAGCTTACAAATCCTAATGGAAACAGTCATCCCCTAGTCAAACTGGTGTAAGAAATCTTAAGTCATTCAAGGAACCAAAACATTTCTCCCTAAAATGGAATTTCAGCAGGACTCAACGATACACTTGAAATAGAATTTATTACTGCTTTTACCATTATGAAACTAATTATGATAATTTTACAGATATCTTTTTGGTCTTTACAAATGCTGACACACTCTTACTTAGCCTGGTGGCGTCCAGGCTGAGGCGCACAGACCACACGGAGCCAGGCACCCAGTCCGGCAGACGATGAGGACTGACTGAAGGAGCTGGGACAGCCTCCTGGAAAAGCCACCGCCAGGCTAGGGAAGCTGCCTTCAAACATTCCCAGATCCGCCACATTTGGGAGGAACTGAACTTGTTTTGCGTGACCACAAAATTGGATAGTACGAGATCAGTGCGCTCAATGTATTGCAAGAGAGCTTACCAACCCCGAAGAGTTTCCCAAGATGCTCATCAAAGATGCCCTGGCTGGATGTTAGAGAGAGAAGTCACCCATTGGTGTCGCCCAATGCACGACTAGATTGGATACCTTCCAAGATCTTTTCAAACATGAGATGCTACAATTCCATGTTGTCAATATGCAACATGTTAATGGCTAAGGAAGAGGAGAATGAATCACCTTATGCTCACTACACCGAAGCCAGCTGCTTCCAGATTAGGATTGTCGGTTCAATTTACTGAAGCAAAGACCTCTAAAGAATGAGTCAACTCTCTTCATTGCCTGGCTATACATATTTAAGCAGCATGTTCGAGAACTCTGATGCACTGATAGCAGGGCCTACTGGATGGATAGATGGACGGACAAAAGAAGGGAGGGAAGGAGCGAGGGGAAAAAAGGAACTGAGTGAAGCATCAAGCGTAAAAGGTAGACACACAGTGCCACAACAAGCAGCCAGAGGGAGAGCACTGAGAAATCTGGGAAATTCACTTACTTGTCGGTCTAAGGACAAGATTTGCTCTTCTCTGATCCAGGCTGACAAACAAAGCTTTTCAGAAGTCCTCCCTCCCTGACCTACTCCCTCTTGCTCAGAGCACATGGCACAGGGTGTCCTTATAAAACTGCCTTATATCTGCTACTACTGCGTACATTGTTAAGATTTACTTACACCTCATACTATATATATATTAATATAATCCCATCAATAACAATCCTATGGTGTAAACAAAAAAAAATCATGTCTTTTAATATCTCTTCCAAACTTTTTTTCTTGCATTATCTGTGTCTGAAATTCAATGTGAATAATTGTTAATGTTTTCTGCTATTTACAAATGTATGGATAGAAAATTCTCATGAGACAGAGATTTTTATTGGGACTTTCATGATCAGAAATGAACAGGTCTTATATTCTACAGATGGAGAAACCGAAAACATGAATTCAAGTGACTAACCAGGTCCAAGTTGCCAGTGGAATCAGATCCTCATGTCCTGGTCCCTAATCTGGAATCTTCTTTTACTACAGTGTGGCAGGTAGTGGGGGTGGCACAGAAAAATGAGGGGGCCAGCAATGACAGCAATGACAGCTGACCAGGGAAGGAGGCCTGGGCTGGCCACTTTCCCATAACCTCCTTTTCCTAATCCCAAGACCTTGGGAGGAGGAAGGGGCAGCAGACAAGAGTGCAGGTCCAAGGCGGGGTCAAGGCTGACCGGTACCAACCACCAATCATAAAACATCTGAACTGCAAAAACATTTTTGCTATATTCTCTATGGGCTCCTTCTACAACGTCCTACATAGAAAGTATTAAAATAAGCTTATGCACCAGCTGAAGCACAGATGACCCAAAAGAAGGCTTCCAAAATTAGAAAAAACATTTACAGGATATGAAGAGCCAAGTTATTACTTCTTCTGCATTTTAGACCCATACAACAATCAAAAAAGGCCAGGGGGGTGGCGTGGGGAGGGCGTCTAACTTCTAATCAATGATAAAAATAGAAAAAGAAGAAGAAAGAAGTGAGAACTAGGAGAAGCAGAGGCAGTTGGGGGGTGGGGGGTGGGGCTAAAGGGGCTATCCAGCCCCATTAGCATGCAAATTACTAACCATACAAATGATTTTGCAATAATAGAGTAAAAGCTGCCAAATTAATCATTTCCATTTCCCGGTCGCCTATGTCCAGGGAACAAGGAGAGAGGAAGATAGGCATGCACACAGACTACACTTTTAGAGAGGTCTGCAAAAATGAGTTTATTAACATCACAGATTTAATTATAATTTTATTAAAATCATATGTGTAATTTTATCATTAAATTGAATTTATTAAAGATTATCAGAATGAGAAACTGACTTTTATTGCGAATAAAGGCAAAAGTATTGTTTTTCCTTTTTACTCTTTTCCCAGAAATGAAAATTTCAGGGCAGGGGACAGCTCCGGCTGCCCCTTTTTCTAAATAAAAACATGGCAGAAATCCTGTCTGGAGGCCGGGGTGGGGCCGGATGGGTGAGTGAGAGAGTCTATCATACAGTTTCTCATTAACACCAGCAAGACTGCGTGTCCTGCGTTAAACAGAACAGTCATTTAACCCTCACGCTCCTCCTGGGAAATAAGGAGCGAGCTGCTTATTCACTTAGACATAATTACCATTTTCGCAGGTCCCCAGAGGACTGGCTGTTCTCTGTCAGTCTCAGAGGACTAGCGGCTGATGGGGACGGTCCTCGAGATGATTTCTCCCCAAATAAAAAGGTATCACAGTCTCTCGACCATCCCTTTCGAGAGGAGAGGCCGGGGAGTTTGGTGAGGTTGTCCCCCGACGTGGGAAGACCCTCGGCTGGGGCAAGCCTGGCCTTGATTCCTGTCTGGGCCACTGTCAAATGGCACCTGGGCAGAGTTCTTGACCTGCCCTGAGTGTCAGCTCCTTCTGGAAAATGGGGCTGATGCTCCTCACCTGGTAGAACTGTTGTGGGGAAGAAATGAACTAATTATGCCCACTGCCTGATGGAGGCTACGATCTCAATTAGTGATAGTTATTACATTATTGCTTCAAGGAGGTTAGACTCTTCATATCCTTGTCAGAGCCACAGGGACCCTGGGCATCCTGCTAGCTACTCCTCTGCATCTCACTATTCTGCCAGCCACCCACCCACGGACTGAAAAAGACCTGCTCTTCCCTTCCCCGAGCCTTGACACCTTCCTCTGATAGTTTTTCCATCCTTGTCCAAACAGATGTTTTGGCAAAGCCAAGTTCAGTGCGCTGAGGCAGCGCTTTAAGAGGCTGTCTCTAAGAACAGGTTGCCTATAAAATCCAGGGCTGCCTGTACCTCGAAGAGATCTAAGAGGCTCTCAGTTCAAAGCAGTTCACAATGCTCGACTCCGGCAGCTTCTAGGTTGAAAATTGATTGCACCGGAACATTTATTTCCAAGAATTGGCTGCTACACACAGCCCTTGCATCTTCAAGTCCCTGGCACAAATTAACTTTGACCAAGAATGAAATAATGACTGAGAGGTCAAAACAAATTACATTTCGAGTTTGTCCCTTAGTGAAGAAGAAGCAAGAACACTACCACTGTTTTGTACATAGAAATATTCCTATCAAGAGCAAAGAGTTCTTTCTTCCTAAAGGCCACGCATTTTTTTCAACACTGACTTTTCAGTCCAAAGTTAGGCTGTGGGCACAGGAGAGTGAAGAGACAGAAAACTCTACAACCCAGAAAGAGAGGAATATTTCAAGTTATCCACCAATCACTTCTTGATTAGAGTTAGGAAATGACTGAATAAACCCCATTTCCACAAGAGAAGAAAACCGTGCCACTTTTCAAGATCAATAATTACATGTGATGGTTTTACAAACCAAAAGACACAAACTACCATATTACTGTAGATACTATGTCTGGATAGTTCTTCAAAGGAAATAATTTTAAAATTATTGTAAAACACTTATCGAACATGTTCTATGAATTATTCCACATTCTATATTAATTCTATGTTCTACGAATAAAGAATAGTAATAAAAGCCATCCAAATGCTGTTTGCCCATGGTAAAATAGAATTTTCAAGCAGGGACATTTAAAATACTCAATTCTGTGCATGTCACACAAGACTATACGTTCCCTGATGGAAGGGCTGTGGTAGAGTTCATCATAGCATCCCATGCTTGGTTCATAAAAATGACTCTACAACTATGTACTGAATTCATATAATAAACAGTACCATAAAAATGTCCTGAAAGACGGTCAGAGTGCTTCTAGAAAGTTATAAAGAATTTTTTAAATGTTGTTTTCAGATCCTTCCATCATATTGTATGACTATTTTGAAAGGACAAGCTTTGCAATAGATGATCCAAAATTGTCGATGTCCACACAAACAGAAATGAGACTCCAGGGGAAAGATGAAGTTCATGTTACTCAACCTCTTTCAACTCTGTGTCATTTCAAGTCAACTGAATTTCATTCTGTTTGGAAAAAGGTTAACACAGTAATAGAGCCTATGGCAGAAGCTGTCTTAATCAGTCTAGGGCATAAGATGCTGACCCTTTGTGGGCCTTTGCTTGTGAAATAGACCCTACTTAAATAAAAATACTTCTTTTCTAACATGGTGTAAAACAGTTGGCACACACATCTAAATGCTCCTGTTTTAACTGGGCCTACACAGCGAGTCCATGGGTCACGGGTTACTATTCCCAATAGGCTCATTATCAGCTACATTAGCTCAGCAAACATTTCAGCAAACTAAAGCAGCTATATAATTCAAACAAATAGTCAGCTTTTACAGGATTTGCGCTCATTGGTTCATTAATTGAATAACGTGTCAACATGACAAAATGTTTGCCTCTTGCTCTTGCCATCTCAGAAAAACAAAATCTCCCCTGGGCAGAAAGTTTCATTTTCTTAGATTCTCCTGTAACGGGCAGGAGCCTACAGACCTTGTGTTTCATTTATATTAGCTAGATGTTGTTTAGTTCTGATGCTTTTCTGTTTATAACTGCGAAAATGGCAAAGTAACTATAGTGACTTCAAATAATTAGCTGGAAATGAACAATCACTGGTGATAGACCAATAGCAAGTTAAAATGTACACTTCTCATTCGGATGCTAAAAGTGCAAATCTGAATACCTTTTCAAGAATACCAAAAACTGGTGATCACATGGCTCAGCCCATAATGAAGATGAAATAGAAAATCTTATCAGAAAACATTTGAATAGTATCCCTTTACCAACAGAGTGAAGTCATACTAGCCTTTTGAGTCCCTGTGCTGAGGTGTTTTAACATGAAATTAACTTTCTTACAGGATCTAAAAACCCCCCAAACCCCACCCCCAAACCAAGCAGGTAGACTACTGCCATCCAGTGACAGAGAAAATTCTGCAAGATATTTTACCTGATAATCTCAATGTAAGAGAATCCTAACCCAGTACAAGGAGTGACTGTTACTATGTAAATGGTTACATTACAAAACTAAAGCCAAAGCCCTTGAGATAAATACAAAACAAATTAGAATCTCTGGAAGAGGTCACAATGGCCTAATTCAAGAGTCTATTCAAAAAATAGCAACAGAATAACAATTACTAAAGGGTTGTTTCCTAAAATTACTCTCCTGCTGACATTTCTCAATTCTAAAATACCATAAGAAACATGCTCATGGTCACTAATTATGCCTTAAAAGAAAGAATCACCAAAGAATACCACAGAAAAACAAAGGCATTCATACAAGGAAGTGAATACCCTAAGCACATAACTATATTCTTAAGAGGGATACTAAAAAAGCAGAAGTCACATTAAGTTCAACACCGAGAAAAATAATGAACAGAAGTTCCTAATTTTAGTAATAATATATTACTAAAACATACAAAAACAACTGCCCATGAGTTGAGATTTATTGATTTTAAATATAGAAACCCTATTTATTTAGGACTCCCTGCCCTTTGGGGGGAGTACGAAAGGCAAGAGGAAAAAAAAAAGGATTTTTATACCACATGTACAGAAATGTACAGGGTTTGTTTTTATTTTTTCAAATGAAATTTAGGTTTGATTTGGGGGTTCTTGTTCTCTAAGTAAGTTACCCATTTGCCAGAAATTTTCAACAGCACTGATTTTCAATTAGCTTTAGATATGTTAAACTCTGGAAAAAGAGTGTTATATTCACAGCACTCCAGAAAGGTCTGCCTTTTTCCCTGATTTCCACTACCTGGCATTGCCTTTCAAAACAGCACACACTACAAAACCAACAAGAGGCATGAGCTGAGGAGGGAACGCAAACCAAACCCATCTAGCAAGCATGTCTTCATTTGCACAAGTTGGCTTTCTCACATCCGATAACTCAAAGGGGCTGATATTCTCTGTATCATAGGGCTTGTAAATGAACTTCAAAAAATAATCTGATGATCACTTAGCAACAAAAGAAAGATTTTTTTTTCTAAGTCAAGGTAACATTTAAGCAATCTTGGGTGTATCACGCGTGAAGAATCGATGATTTCAAATGGAGAATAGCTACGGTTTAAATTCCAAGGTTTTACAGAATTGCGTGGTTTCAAATTCATGATCAAGAAGATCCCTCTTTTTATCATCAATTGCACCGAGAGCTATTTCGATTCAAGGAACCATGGTAGCTGCACAACTCATGATGGTATTAATCAAGAAAGAAGCTAGGAGGAAAAATCCAACACTGATGCCTTGATACATTAACTGAAACTCACTACTAACCTGACGAACAATCTTTTCTGGGGTGGTGCTAATGACACGCACTAGTAAAATGTTTTTACTAGTTCACCCACAATAAATCATCTGAAATAAAACTGCAACTTGGTATGAACTTCACCAAGCCCCTGGCCAATTCAGCGGGGGTCCTTCTTTGACAAATTAGCAACCACTTCCAGTCTGGAAGCCCCCATTCCACGTGCCTTTTTGAGCGAATCCCATTTCAACCTTTTAATAAAGTGCCACCAGGAGATCCGCAAGTTGAGAAAGGCGGCTCAGGTGACACACTTAGCACCTGAAAGAAAACAGAGTGGGTCAAAATCCCGCCCGGGGCACAAAACGGGAGGAGAAGACCCTCGGAGGCCGCCCCGCTGGCGGACTTTCCAGCGAGGCGAGCGCGGGACAGCAGCCCAGGTGCCTGGGACGAGGCCGGGAGCCCGCACGCCCGCCGCAGAGCCGGAGGGAGCGGAGCCGGGGCGCACCGGGGCGCAGAGAGCAGGATGGGGCCCAGGGGAACGACGGCAGGCAGGGGGCCCGCCGGAGGACCGGGCTCAGGGGACCCAGCAGCGGCGGGCTGGGAGGAGGGGCCGGGACAGAAGAGGAGACGCGGCAGGGATGGAGCGGGTCCGCCCGAGTCCCGCCCAGCCCCACGCCGGGCGCGGGGCACCTGGGGGCGCTGCCCCTCCCGTGCCCCGTGCCCCATTCCAGGGACCGGCAGGGCGAGGCCGGCCGGGGCGCGGGGCGGCCGGCCGGTACCTGGGCTCGGGCAGGACGAGCTTCTTGCTGGCGCGCGCGGCCGGCGCGGCCTTGCTCTTCTCCAAGGCCATCAGGTAGCTGACGTCGGCCAGCACGGCCTCCAGGTCCGCCATGTTGGCGCGGCGGCCTCGCCGGACGGGGCGCGCGCCCTCCGTCCCGCCGCCCGCCGCCCGCCGCCCGCCGCCCGCCGCCCGCCGCCCGCCGCCCGCCGTGGGGGGCCGCCCCGGGGCAGCCCCCCGCCCGCTCGCCCGCGCGCGCGCCACCAGCGCCCCGCCCCGCGCGCCGCCCCCGCCGCGAGGGTCCGCGGGGAGCGCGCGCCCAACGCCCGCCCGGCCCGGCCCCGCGGGGTGGCCACGGGGCACTCCCTCTCCCCCGCCGCCGCCGCCTCCGCCTCCGCCTCCGCCTCCGCCTCCTCCTCCTCCTCCGACCCCCGCCCCAGAGCCCGCGCTCTCACGCCTTCCCTGGGGAGCCGGGGCCGACGCCCACCGCCCTGGGGCGATCCGGGCGGCCTCCGCGCCCTGGACCCGGCAGCTCTCCAACTGGACAGTCGCGATCGGCATCCTCCGGGGCGGGCGTGGGTGGGGGGTGGCCCCAGACATGCACGTGGCCCACCTGTCCCCACAGGCGGTAACGAAGCCCGCGGCCACCCTAGCACAGCTCCCAGCGGCCTGGCTCCCCGCCCGTCCCCCTGAGAACTCAGCAAGGAGCGAGCGCTGGAGAAAGTTGCTCTCGCCTGGTGCTAAGCGGGGCCAGGCGGGCTGAGAGCTCCCCACCGCAGCCCGGGACAGAGCTGCCCTTGGGGAGCGCGCTGTTGGAAGAGCACTCGCTGGAGAAGGTCGCCTCTCGCTGGCACTGGGGTGGGAGGTTTTAGCTTGGGTGTTTCTGTGGTCCTTGAGAGAGAAAACTAGATAGAGAGCTGTGTGTGGCCCTCGGGTTTGACCACTGATTCAGGAGACGGTTAGGGAGCGGTACTGAGCGCTCACACCCTCCACGGGGGGCATTTAGGGAACTGGGAGAGCTGGAGCCCAAACTGCCCAGGCAGGAGGGAATTTCCAGCTTCCTGATCCTCGGGCTCCCTGTCCCCCCTCGCCACTCCCCAGCCCCGCCTGGGGCTTTCAGTTGCTTCTTTCTTTTCTCCAGCGGTAGGCACACAGCACCACATTCAGAACCCATGTGGCATTCAGACTGGAGTGATGTCAAGGAACACCTAGGCAGTCTTAAGAAGACCTGAGCTGGACATTCATTAATCAAAAAAAAAAAAAAAATCCTTTAATTCTTCCCAATTGGTCACCTTGCACCATGAGCCTAGACCTTGAATTTGAACGAATGTTCTGTCAATAGCTTACAGGATTAACAGGGCCCACCAGAAACGGTCAAGGTCAAATTTGGGGTGTTTCACATAAAGCCATAGCAGAAGCAGTCTGATTCTGTCCTCACAGGAACCCTGCCCTCTTTTGTTTTGTCTCTGGAGGGGATGCCACTCGCCTCAATGTTACCCTGCTGTGCCTGCCCTCATACCCGCCACTTTTGCCAGACGTTTCTCAAGATCCAAGGCACCATATGGTGTAAAGTTGTCCAGAAAAGGACAAGAGGGTGTAAGAAGTAGGATTGAGAGTGGAAGGAGCGTGGCCCGGCAGCAGAAAGCAGAGTGGTCGAACAAGCACAAAATATATTAACAACACAAAGATATACATATGCCAAATAGCAAACTTTCATCTTCCACCCACTTTTTTTTTGTTTCTTTGCCTGAAAACAGGAACACAGAATGTCTTGTCAAAGGTCACCCAGGAGGAGGAGTAAGTTCCTTAAAAAAGCATACATTTTTATGATTTAATTAATACAGTTTCTTTCAATATGTCTTTTTATCACTTGAGCATCCACGTGATGAGAGCTGACTTTGCCTACATTTTCTTCATCCTTTTTGACTTTCATGAAGAACATTTTTTTGTTGTTTTTTTTTTTTTTTCCTTAGCAGCATGGTTTAGTAAGTTTGGAACGAGACACACCTAGATTCAGATCCCTGCTCTAGATAGATCCCAGTGATCTTAGAGCAGTGTTTTACCTCTCGTTCTCCTAGGTAAAGTGGAGGCTATTTCCCCAAGAGTTGTTGAGAAGACAGAGGAGAAAATGCACCTAAAAATGTACCTTGCCTGGCACCCGGTCACTCCTCAACAAAAGCCAGGGCACTTCCTCTATGTATTTTGCTTCATTTCACCCTGGCAGCTAGAGAAGCTACTGAAACCAGTTATTCACAGTCATGACACTTGAAGCAGGAAGACCCCTTACCAAAAATAACATCTCCCTAGGGCTTTTCTAAGAACCAAAATGGCAAAAATGATTGGCATTTATAAACACAAGTAATCACTCTTCTAGCAGAAGGAACAAGGAGTCCAAAATTCGGTTCTCTAACTGGGGCCGCTACACCATTTCAGTCAGCTGACTCAATTACCCAAGGGCATTTTCTTTTTCTTTTTTTTTTTTTCTTCTGGTATTAATAGTGTGTGAACTTCTGTTCCCTGGCTTTCTCCTTTGCTGTCTGTCACACTTTCTCCACGCCCCTCCTCTTTTCCTCTTCCTTGACTCTCTCAATACTGAACAGCTTTTTGTGTTCACTGCAAACAAAAGGCGTTAGTGGCAGCGATGAAGTTGTCATAACTGACCTGCTAAATCCTGTTGCTAAACATCAGGCTGTAATCATTACAACAGGCAGAGAAAACAAATAGCAACCCATTCGCACTAAGCCAATAATGCTCCCTTGCAAATAATTGTGTTTCCCGCTCTCCCCACCCTACAACCCAAGGATTTAAATGGCTTCAGGCTCACAGTGCTTGTGATAATAGATAAAACTCCAAAATTCCCACAAGGTTCATAATTTTCTTATTTTTTTTCTTTTCTGTGATTCTCCATCATCAGAAAAGATGTTGCCGAGATGGACGCATTAAAGTTTAGTCCTCCCAGAGTTTATTTTAATAACAGCTTCAAAGGAGAAAAGCTAACTGGAGCACTGCCTGGTTTTATTTGTTTTAGATTCCGGGCTTCACTGGGACTCCTTACTCACAGGATCCCTCTACAAGCTGGGGAGGATGGGGTGGTCGGGAGGGGAATGTTGTTCTGAGAAATGAAGCAATCACAAATGAAAAAGAAATCGACTCAAGACTCCAACTGGAAGAGTTTTGAGAACAGCAGAACTCGCCTGGCCTTCATTCATTAAAATCACAATATTTAAATCAGTCCGTGCTAAGAGAGACTTTATTTTGTGCAAGCAGCCCCTTGAATATAGTTGCTTCTCAAGAAAACCACACACAGTTGGCATTCGAAGGGTCTTACTTCCAAACATCTCGCCCTGTAACATCTCTGCAGGCATTTCAGGCACACCGGGCCACTGTCCCATTTCACCTGTAATGACAGATCGCAGTTCTGGTTGTTGTCACAGGCATCCGGTGAACTGCTTCCCGTGCCAGTTTTGCCAGCAAAGCTTTACAGACGTTAATGGCAGCTCTACACAGAGCAACTCAATACTTCTAAACATCTGCCAAAAGGCATGATCCAAGCTTTGGTTTAAATAGTGCTGAAATAACGCTCATTACAGAAGTACCTTCCTTTAAGTACATGAGCGGAAACATATATAACAGCCCCATGTATGGCGACTGCTGGTCAGCGGGCCTCTCTAATGAGAATCTGCGGAATGTCATGGTTCAGGGCTATGGGCTCGGGAGTCACGTGGCCTGGATGGGAAACTTAACACCAGTACTTCTGAGCTGTGCGACCTTAGCCAAGTTGTCTCATCGCTCCGAGCCTCAGTGCTCCCAGCGGTGCTGATGGACTGCTGGCAGAACAATGCTGCAATGCACAAGGAGCTGTAAAAAGCACTCAGTGATAGGCTGGGCGCGGTGGCTCATGCCTGTAATCCTAGCACTCTGGGCGCCCGAAGTGGGCGGATTGCTCGAGGTCAGGAGTTCAAAACCAGCCTGAGCTAGAGCGAGACCCCGTCTCTACTATAAATAGAAAGAAATTCATTGGCCAACTAATATATATAGAATAAATCAGCCGGGTATGGTGGCACATGCCTGTAGTCCCAGCTACTCGGGAGGCTGAGGCAGGAGGATCGCTTGAGCCCAGGAGTTTGAGGTTGCTGTGAGCTAGGCTGACGCCACCGCACTCACTCTAGCCTGGGCAACAAAGTGAGACTCTGTCTCAAAAAAAAAAAAGCACTCAGTGAATATCGGCGTCATCATCAGCACCGGCATTACAGTATCTCTGCATCCTGCAAAGCGTGTTGGAAAGAGATCAGTACTGGAAATGAAAACTAAACAAAAACAAAAACCAGGCTGGCTGGCTGGCTGTGACCCGCTGGCTCTGGCATTTCTGAAGAACTGTGAGCAACTCACCTAAGCTTTTTAAATCCCACTTTCTACCCGCTCGCTAATGAGGGGACTGAATGAACCAGTCCCCCGAGGTCCCTTCAAATTCTGAAATTCTCTGGCTTTCTTTACTCCTACAGGGAATGCTTTTGCAAGGTGAAGGATGCTCACACCCCTCACCGTGCACGCTTAGGCTCCTACCTAGGGCCCTGACAGTTCTCACGTGGCCTCCGCCCACAGGTGCTCCGAGCAATCCATTCATTAGCTGGTTTCTGGAAGCACGCATGGCTGTGTTTGCCCGCCCAGCATCCACTCTGAGCACAAGGGCCTCGCTCAGCAGATGTGCGCCCACGGATAGGTGAATGAATGGGTGACGTAAAGACTGCAGATTGCCCCAAAGGATAAGAAGACTTCTTTGGAAAATAATCTAAAGGGAGAAAAAATGTTACTTAAAACCACAGGTGCCTCTCAAGGGGGGCAGCCTGCTACGGGTCCCTGCCGGGCCTTGGTGCTGCTGATGTGACCCACGAGGCCTCCCAGTGGCTGAGAAGCCTGGTGCTTCTGGCCGTGCAAAGCTGGGCCTGGGAGCTTTAGGCCTTTGAAGGGATGGAGAGCTCAGTCCCTTTGCCTCGCAGAAGGAGGGCCGGGAGTGGAGGTGAAGGAAGGAGTCACAGAGAGGGCAAGCAGGTGGTCTGAGGCCAGGCCCTCCAGGCACCGAGTGACCAGTGACAACCCCAGAGGTGGGGTGGCTGGGAGAGCACTCAGGAAAAGTTCTGCTCCTCTGTCCTCCGTGCCATTTGAGGTCTGCCATTCTGTGCAGCGATGTCGTGCCTTTCCGGGGACCCTCACGACTCCCCGGCTTGTGTCTGTGGGTTCTTCGATGGCGAGTTGCAGGAGAGGCGGGGAGTCAGGGCTGGGATTGGGACCAGGACCGAGGCAAAGGGACATCTGTGAGACCGAGAGAGAGGCCACACTCCACCAAGACAGGAAATGGGGACCAGCCACGACAACGGGAGAGTGGGCTGCGGGAACGCACTCAGGGGCCCAAGGCAGGCCTTGGCCTTCCCGTGGGCCTGGAGAGGCCATCTCGTCTCCCTCCTAAGGCCGAGATGATGACCTCTGGACAAGTTAGTCGCAAATGGCCAGAACTTCCCTGCATTGCAAAGTCACCTCTCGCCCTCAGCCTGCAGGCCTTCCCTCCAACGTTCTGGAAGGACACATGCCATTCGACTGGGAAACTATACCAAAAGCCAATCCAAGAAAGGCCACTGCAGACCCCAGCCTGCTAAGAAAAGTCCTATGCACCTCCCATGTCACCCTGTATAAGCACAAGTGATTTGGTGACATGCCACGTGGGCCAGGGGAGCAGGCATTGAGTGAATCTACCCCCAACCCTCAGAGCTCCTCTGTCCCCTCATCTCAGCGATCTCTGTTCTTCTGTCCCGGTCGGCAGTCGCAGCTCCCAAACTGGTCCCTTTCTGACCAAGCTCGTGGCCGTGGATTCAAACAGGTGAGGCTCAGTGGGGAGGTCGCGATGCCTGGGCCAGGCCTGGCAGAAGAACCCTGGTCCAAGAGCATCTCCAAGAGCCACCGGAAAGGTTTCCACACGTCGTTCCACCATCACTCCTAGATGCTTATGTGCCGGAATCGCTCACGTGCGGGTTTGGATTCAGAGGGCCGGGGCAGGGCGTGGGATTCTGCATTTGTCACAAGCCTCAGACGGCGCCCAAGCTGGCATCGCGGGCCGCAGCCCAGCCCTACTAGAGTGGAACCCGCACTGTGCAAGACTGCCCGGGCTATCCCGGCCCCGGACGTGGCTCAGGCCGGTCTCACTTCCAAGGGGCCCGCGTTGGAGAAGGGTAAAATCAGCTGAGCCCAAATAGGCAGGTCCGGGAGGTCAGCAGGACTAGAGTGTGCAGTGCCGGGACACCGCAGGGGCATCGAAGCTGTCCCTGGAGCAGTGGGAAGCCAGTGGAAGGTTTCAGAGAGGGAGGTGACAAAATCAGATGGACTTTCTTCTAGGATTCTTCTGGCTGGGGATACGGGACCGGTTGAAGGCGAGAACAGGTGAATAAAGGGGGACCTTAGAGGGACCCAGGGTGGCAGTCCAGGGACCCAGATGAGGCTGGCTGCAGTTGGCAGACCAGACATCACACGTGGTCCAGGGGGGTCCACAGGCCTCTGAGGCAGCTGTGAGTACAAAAGGAAAACCTCCCTTCCCTTCTCCCTGGAACCCCCTGGACAGATCTCTTTAGTCTCACCTGCAAGGCACCCACACCTTGCCAACTCCTTATCCTACTTCTCAACCCTCTCTCCTTCCATCCCTCTGACACTCCCCTGCCCCTGCTCAAAAACCTTCACTAGTTCCCTATTGCCCACCAAACGATCTTTAAACTTCTCCGCCCACACTTTTATCCTCCACTTCTAATTCTGCCTGACTCGTGGCACGTTAGCTCACGCTGTCATCCATTCAACAGTCACACACGTTGTGTGACTGTGTCATTCATCTTGCCTGTGATAGAGGTGGCTGGTCCCGTTTTAGCCATAAGAAAAATCGCAAGTCACTTGTGAAACAAGCGCAATAACTCACAGGATTTGAACCCAGGCAGCCTGAGCCCAGGGCTCGCTCCCCTAACCCCTGTCCTCTGCATGTCTCTGTACCCTAACCCATGGGGCTCCTGGGTTAAACAAGATAACATAGGACATGTTAAAGTGTGTAGTAAAAAGTCTCATTGAAATTCTCTTTCCAAGTCACCTCCTGCTACCCCCAAGTCCACTCACTGAGCCCAGGCCACAGTGGCCACGCTCATGCCAGCCAGGGGGTTCTGGTTCTCCTGTCCCCTTTACCTAGAACACTGTCCTTCAAGGACTTTTCTTGGCTTCTCACCATTCGTATCTCTGCTCAAATGGCACCCCTGGCATTTCCAGGAGAGAAGCCACTTAGCCACTTGAAAGCAATAATGCACATCTGTCAAAGATTCTCTTTGGGTCTTCCTCAATGTCCTAAGTCCTTGTCTCCTGAATTTCCTCTTTTTTCTCTTCCTCTCTCCTTCCTCTCACCTCCCCTTACCTCTTTAGTCAGGCATAAGTGCCCCTCTCTTCTCCTCCATGCTGTCCCCCTTAATCAAAATCTGTTCTCTTCAAAAGAAGCCCTATCAGTCATTTACACTTTAGTGTGAATTTGTTGGGTAGGTCAACTTTCCCAGAAATGTCTGAATTTGAAACCCTGCTGGCCCGGCGCGGTGGCTCACGCCTGTAATCCTAGCACTCTGGGAGGCCAAGGCGAGCGGATTGCTCGAGGTCAGGAGTTCAAAACCTGACCTGAGCAAGAGCGAGACCCCGTCTCTACTATAAATAGAAAGAAATTAAATGGCCAACTAATATATATAGAAAAAATTAGCCGGGCACGGTGGTGCATGCCTGTAGTCCCAGCTACTCGGGAGGCTGAGGCAGCAGGATTACTTGAGCCCAGGAGTTTGAGGTTGCTGTGAGCTAGGCTGATGCCACGGCACTCACTCTAGCCTGGGCAACAGAGTGAGACTCTGTCTCAAAATAAAATAAAATAAAATAAACCCTACACTTCATTATACAATAGTAGACTTTGCCTTTCTTAAAATAATTTTATATAACAGGATTGTTAGTTGAGTGTGTGTGTGTGTGTGTGTGTGTGTGTGTGTGTAAATGTGTCAGGGTCAGTAGGTTTTTCCTTTAACCCCAGAAATCATTCAGGCTGCCCTCGTTAGGTCAGAGTGACTTCAGAGGCTGTGGCATGGCTGGAGAAGCATGGACATTAAAATAAGGAAGGCCTCAATGTGTGTCTCGTATGCTCTTAGGCTAAGTGACTTCTCTCTGAACCTCAGAATGGCTGCTGTCTCCCTTGTAATGTGAGGATAATTAACTAATGTAAAGAGTACCGTAAGGATCAAATGAGACAATAAGACACAGGCTCAGGGCCCGATGGGACTGCAGGGAGTGAAGTCTGCACCGAGGCAGTCAGGCCCGATGGGCCCGGTGCCTGGGCTCAGAGACACCCAGGTGCACTCCCTAGCCCCACCCCCACCCCTGCGCATAATTGCTTCCGGAAAGAACTGAGCATGGAATTTGGCAGGAGACTACAAGAAGTCCTGGAATCCTGGCCACTCTCAAGTCTAGAATGTTCTCCTCCGGAGAATCACATTCTTGGGACTCCTTCATTGGGGGATTGGAACTGCTCCAGCCCTGAAACCCTCCTTCCTGTCCCTGTCACCGGCAAATGTCACCCTGTGTCTTGCTGGCCTCACCGACTCCCACGGGGTCCGGCAGCGTCAACAAACCTGACCAGACATCGGTCCCCCAGAGGAAGTCACGCTCCAGCGACCATAAGCACAGACGCTAAAGTGGTGTTTATCTAAGGACCAGGAAAGGCCCCCTCCCGCCCCGCCAGGGCCACGTAAGGGCTCAGACTAAACAATTACGTGGATCTCCACTGACTCGTTTATTCACATAGTTCTCCACTCCGTTGATTCATTTCTTTAGCAAGTTTTTATTGGGGGCTTCCTGTATGTGAGGCCCAGGGATGAAGATAAGAGACAAGTAGACACCCTCCACCCTCACAACATTCTAGCAAGGGATGTCACTGGCAGCTACCTGCTTGTTTAGCTGCAGGTGTGCCATGGGCCAAAAGGATATAGATGTCTTATAACGGGACACTTCACAGTCAAGTGTGCATCCAGGAGGACTTCTCTGAGGACTTCTCTGACGTTTAAGCTGAGAACTGAAAGAGGAACAGAAAGGAGTTGGAAAGGGCTGCAGGGTGGGTGATACAGCCGTACAAAGTCCCTGAGCGGGGAGCATGGAGCATGGCCGGACAGAAAGGGGGTGGCCTGTGAGATGACACCCGAGACCAGGCAGAGGCCAGACCCCGCAGGGCCTCGGAGGTCCCTCCAAAGAGCTGGGTTCTGGTCCCAGGAGCAGGGGGAAGCTGTGGACGGGCGCTCAGCAGCAGGGACCTGCGGTGACCCGGTCGACCTTAACACAGAGAACTCAGCTGCTCCCAAGATAACGACCTTGGCCTCCCTTTAACACGCTCCAAAAAAAAAAGGCATGTGTGGGGATGGGGGTGGGAGGGCTGGATTTTTCTGGAGGACTTTAAACTGCTTTAAATAGGAACAAGAGGAAGCAAACAAATGATAGCTCTGTCCACCCAGACCTTAATTTTTCTAAACAAGTGGGAACGGTGAGCAACATCAGGCCTGAGTATTTCTACCCTCGAGGCCTTGAAAAGAAATGTCTGTTTTCCCTCCTCCCGGGAAGTGCAGGGCCCAGTGTGTGCCGAGCAAACGGATGCCCCGTGCGCATGGAAACGTGCTGGGCTGACTGGCCAAGGACAAAGGTTCTGCGGCCACCCTGGGCCTGGGTGTGTTTGGCAGCGTCCGACCTCTCCCCTCTGCCAGCAGGTCCCTGTTACTGCGTCAGCCCAGCTGCCATCCCTGTGGACGCTGAGTGCGGGGCGAGATCGAGAAGCTTCCCTAACCAATGAACCCTTGCTCAAGAAAGGTTGCAGCAATTGACAACCCGCTTGGGAGTCTCTGTGGTTCTTTTGATCATGCTTACAACCCAGCAAGCATGCAAGAGAGAAAGTGATTTCCCAAGACTGTGGAATTACAACCCAGATGTCTGGGACATTTGGCTCAGAAAGCCTCAAACCGCCGGCCATGAGTTGTAGCCGTGGGCCTCCACCTTTCCGCTACCAGGGACAGATTTCATGGAAGACACTTTTTCCACGGGCGAGGGTGGTGGGGAGGTGGGGCTCAGGAGGTGATGCAGAGCGGCTCTCTTTTCCTAACGGGCCATGGACCAGTGCCGGGCTGCGACCAGGTGGTCGGGGACCACATTGTTATAGAGCTCGGCTCCCCAGGGAGTGTTCTCCCGTCTAGAAATGGGGTGGTGGGCTGTCACCAGCACACACTGGGCGAGATCTGTCATCTGACGTGATGTTGTGGTTTATAATGTTATGTTATAAACCACAATATATTACATATTCTATTATATTATTATAAACCACAATAATATTAAATATTATAATAAGATACATACATATATTTGATCCTCATCCCATTTGGCACAGAACTCCTAAGAGTGTCCATTGCATATTGATGAGGTGGCTGGTGCCTAGATAGCTTCAAGGTGGGGGCTGGCTACCCCCAAGACCAAGATAGGATTAGAGGGTTGAGGTTTTCTTTCCTCACCCCCCAAGCTCTAGGGAGGAGAGAGGTTGAAGGGTGAGTTGACCACCAATGGCCGATGATTCAATCAATCATGGCTTCATAACGAAGCCTCCATAAAAATAATAATTACAAAAAGGCTGGGTGGGATGGTGCTCACCTGTAATCCTGGCATTTTGGGAGGCTGAACAGGGAGGAGGATCACTGGAGCTCAAGAGTTTGAGAACAGCCTGGGCAATAGCGAGATCCCGTCTCTACAAAAAATAGAAAAATTAGCCGGGCATGGTGGCACATGCCTGTAGTCCCAGATACTCGGGAGGCTGAGGCAGGAGGATCGCTTGAGCCCGTGAGTTGGAGGTTGCTGTAAGCTAGGCTGATGCCACGGCACTCTAGCTGGGGCAACAGAGTGACACCCTGTATCAAAAATAAAAAAAAAAAAAAAATCCCAAAAAGCTTCCAGATAGCCGAACACAGAAGTCCCTGGCGGGCTGCTGGCCCAAAAGGGCGTGGGAACTGTGGGTCCCTCCCACATGCCTCACGCTGTGCGTCACCTGCATCTTGCTGTTCATCCATCTCCTTCGTAATGTCCTTTATGATAAACGAGTAAATATAATCGAAGTGCTCCCTGAGTTCTGTGAGCTGCTACCGCAAATGAATCAGACCCTGGGAGGGAGGGGTTCAGGGGAGTCCCAATTTCTAGCTGGCAGATCAGAAGTGCTGGAGGCCTGAACTTGAGCCTGGCATGTGAAGTGGGGATGGTCTTGGGGGGCTGAGCTCCCAACTTGTGGCATCCACTGCTCTCTACAGGCACACGGTGTCAGAATGAGCCGAGTCAGAGGACCCCCATCTGGTGCCGTGGAGAACCGACGGGTTGCCGGTGGGGAGACCCCCCGCAACTTCTGCAGCCAGAGGGTCTGTGTTGAGCGGCGCGTGAGGGTAGGAAAAGCACTTGGGTGTTTCCTGTCTCTGTTAGCCGATCGAATCAGATTTCTTGATTAGATTCTGCATCTACACGCAGAGACGAGAATGCTGTATTCGCTGTTGCTGTATGGCAACACGGCCACACAGTTAGCAGCTGAAAACAGGCACACGTTTATTATCTCGGAGTTTCTGTGCCCTCAGGAGTCTGGGTGTGAGTGACCAAGGTCCTCTCTTGAGGGTCTCGCAAGACTGCTGGGGTCTGGCGCCAGCCAGGGCTGCGGTGTCCCGTGAGGCTTGACTGGGCTGCTTCCGAGTGGATGTGGGTGCTGCCCAGACTTAGTTTCCTGAGGTCTGTTGGATTTAGGGCCTTGGATTCTTGCTGACTGCCAGCCAGAGGCTGCCTTTAGCTCCTAGAAGCTGCACGAAATTCTTTGCCACGTGGCTCTCCCGAGCGTGGCCACTTACTCATCAAAGCATCTCAAGATGGGCTGTTATAGTATTATATGTCCCATTTGCATATTGTTTTGGTTAAAAGCAAGTCACAGGGCTTTTAACCAATACACTCCAGGGGAGGGGACCACACAAGGGCACGGACAGCAAGAGGCGGGCTCATGGGACCACCCTGCCGTCTGTCCACCACCGCTCTGGAAATATTTCCTCCACGGAAGAGAACAAAATCATGAGTCACTGGTTCAGATAACTTACTATTTGGGTTTTTTTTTAAATCATATATATGCATATACTTTTATATATATATATATATATACTTTATATATAGTTCTATTCTGTTTGTGCTGCTATAATGGGATGCGACATGTGAGACGGGGTAATTTACAAACAATAGAAGTTTATTGTCTCACAGTTCTGGAGGCTGGAAAGTCCAAGGTCAAGGCATGAGCAGGTTCGGCGGTGCAGCGAGGGCCTCTCTCTGCCTCCCAGATGGTGCCTTGAACGCTTCGTTTTCCAGAGGGGGTGGGGGGCTGTGTCCTCCCTGGCGTGGCGGAGGGCAGAGGGCAGGCCGGACCGCGGGAAACCTCTTTTATAAGAGCCTTAACCCCATCCATGAGGGGAGGAGCCTCGAGACCTAATCGAAAGACCTCATCTCTTAAAACCACCACTTGGGCCATTAGGTTTCAACACCTCAATTCTGGAGGGGGTGTGCTCAAAGCACAGCACGTATGTATTACAGACAGAAATGCATAGAGTTGGGCTAAAATTTATACTTTGAATAAAGGATTAGCGCTATGGACGCAGGGCACAGGGAGTACAAGTCGGATCCAGCCGGGGTGGAGGGTGGCCCCCAAAACCCCAGGGTGATACCTAATGAAATGAGGTCGTGCAGGAGGGTAAGGTGCATGAGGACTGTGTCCCTGAGCACCGCAGCCTAACGCTGACTTGCTTGGTGGGCCATGACACACGGTGCCCAGCAGGGACTGGGACCGCAGCGTTATGCGCATGGTTTGAATCTCCGCTACGCAGCAGCGGCTGAGGGAGCTCAGACAAGTGGCCTGACCTTCCGTATTCTCTCATTCTTTATTCAGGAGGCAGGAGGGACAATAGATTTGCTGTAAGGATTCACTGACATAATGCAGAGAACCGTGCTTTATGGTAGAATGGCCAAAATGAAGCATATGAATAAAACCAACATTGGCTGCGACGCAGAGCAAAGGGAGCTCTCGTGTTCCCCGATACGAGTGTACATTGGTTTGACCATTTTGGAAAATTGCTTGGCAGTGTCCACTAAGGGTTTGCCATACGGCCGAGGAGTTTTAACCCCAAGATACATATCCTATGGAGATGAGTACTTACGTAGACCAGAAAACACACACACACACATGCAAACCTGTGTATGAATGTCCAAGGAAGTTTTATTCTCAGCCAAAACAGGGACCACCCAAACATCCATCAACAATCGGTTGGTGACATTGTGACCCGTTCCCAGAGCTCAATGCTACACAGTAATGAAAAGGCACAAGCCACCACGGCATGCAGCAACGTGGGCAAGGCACACAGACGTCCCGTCAAGGGAGCCGGACGGAGCGGAGTACTCACCGTATACGGGACGGCTTGCAGGAAAGTGAAACGCAGGCTAAACTAGTCGGTGCTGACAGCGATCGGAATAGTGGGTGCTTGGGTGGGTGTCGGCCTCGGAGGGGAGGAGGGAAGCCTCCTGGGAACCGGAAGTGTCTTACACCTTGAGCTAGCTGTGGGGACACAGGTATGCACATGTCATGGAGCTATGCACTTACTGGGTAACACCTCGACATATATTTTTAAATAAGAAAATAAAAACCAAACACTCGGTGTCAAGACTCAGTTTCCACCCCCAACCTGTCTTGGCTCTCGGGCAGCGGGCTGCCATGATGGCCCTACCCCGGGAATTAGGAGAGGGGCGTCTGTCTTTTCCCAGTCCAAGGTCCCTTCCACCTAGCGAGGCAGCATGGACGTGCAGCTGTGAGATGTATGAGCTACCAGGCGTCCTCAAACTACGGCCCACGGGCCACATGCCGCCCGCCGAGGACATTTATCCGGCCCGCCGGGTGTTTTTGCCGCTGCTGCCTGTCCTGCTTAGCAGCCGACTCATTCTGGGCCTACAGTGCGCATGCGTGGAATGTGCACCACAGTCTCCAGCGGCTCTCCAACGGTCTGAGGGACGGTGAACTGGCCCCCCTGTTTAAAAAGTTTAAGCACCCCTGATACACCAACTTGATCAGAGGCAGACTGCCACGCACATCCCAAGTCCTGCCTGGAGCTCTCAAATGCAAAACGAAAACCTTCTCGTTCCTCTGTTCTCTGTCTCTTCCCTCTGTGCAAGACCCTGCCCCAGCATTCCACCCGGGACCCTGTGAAGTCTGTACACCTGGTTCTTCTCATGCTTTCGAGATGATAACACTGGGTAGATCCGGTGCCCCGAGCCCCCCGCGTTTAGAACCTGAGCAGCCCCTCCTAGTGCAAACCCTATGCCTGGTCGTTTTCCAATGGTGTACACACTGCGCCGTGTTCTGCAACCGCAGCGATGTGAATGGCAGGTGTTTCCCTCCGCCTACTTCCGTGCTACTTCTGTGCCAGCCAGTGCCACAACGGGCTGGTTCCCATGATACTTATCTCTGGCAGGACCGTGCAGGGGACTGCTTTCCTTCAGTTTCATCTCTCTACTCATTTCTGCCATATTATTAGACCTCTTCTATTTTCCCTTTTACTCTCCGTTGCTGAGCACACTGTAAACACTCAGCAATTAGCACTCCTTGGCAGACGGAGCATTGCAGACATTAGAAAAGCAAGCCCATAGCGGAGCGGGAAGGACCCGCGCAGACCTGCCGCACTCTTGCTGAGCTTGCCCTCTCGACTCTGGCTCAAGGCATAACAAGCAACTTCGTGATGATTAGACTCCAGTTAGGCTTCCCCTTGATTGCAAGAAGAGAAAAGCCCTAGATGAGAGTTTTTCACATCAGGACTCAATGCCACTCGGTAGGTCACAAAATACATCTACACAGGTGCAAGGAGCATTTTGAAATAGTGAGGTGACACAGAGTGTAATAAAAATCATCAGAGTGAATCATACACGTTAGTAAGGCTCAAGCACTGTCAAATGAAACCTTTGCTGCATGGGGAGGGATGCGTACATGTGTGCGTGCGTGCGTGCATGTGTGTGTGTGTGTGTGTGTGTGTGTGTTCTGGGCTGCTTTGTAAAATATTCTTCTTATATATGGACAATGATCAAGGATTTTGAGTGTCTCTGAGCCAGATAATGTGTCCACAAGCGAATGGTGACTGCAGAGATAAATTAATAAACTGACTCCACCCAAGTGAACTACAGAATTGAGTTTCTAAGACGAAGGTCAGTCCCTGATCCGTGGTGGCTCAGAGCAAGATACGACGACTCCGTGCGGAGCCCCGCCCACCCCAGCTGAATCAGCAGCCTCCCTCTGCCCATTCTCACGTAGAAATGGAAATTGTGACCGCAGTGATGGATGCAAATTGTTTTGGGTGAAGCCTTTCTGGGACCTCTTGGGTAGATGCTAAGCACTTCAGAGAACAGGCTTTGAGATCACAGCCTTTTAAGAGATGGGTCACTCATAACGGGCTCCTTTAAAAGCCAAAAGATGAGTGCTGTGTAATTTGGGGCAAAGCACTTAACCTCTGTGGACTTCTACTTTTTCCACTATGAGACAAAGAGTAAGTGAGACTAGGAGAGAGGAGGAGAGACATAATCTTTGCTTTTGTTTTCTTTGTATACTTCTGTGTTGCTTAATTCACACTAAGGAGGAGAAGTTAATGTAAAAAAAGAAATAGAGTTGGGCAGGATCATGATTTCTCAACATCGGAAACTCATGTTTCGTTTTAATAAAACGCAAATCAAATCGTATGTGCTTGGGCCACTTTTGCGGGCTTTGTTCTTCCCTGTGTCAACTCCAGATCAGACTCGGGACATCCATAAGGAAGAAGGGAGGGGAGGGAAAGAGAGAGGAAAATGGAAAAAGCAAAGCCAACTTGAACGGCATGGACACGGGATGTGGGTTTTGCTGAAGATGTGTTGGGCAGATGGAAGATGGGATGACGTCACACAACAGCCTGCCCTGGTACCCTCTCCACCCTTGCTCCCTGTCCCTTGCTGCAGAGACTGCATCTCTCTTGTTCCCCATGCCACCCCACTCTGCCGGCTTATTTTGTCGGCAGCTCGGCTGTGCCGGGAGCCACATCTCCCAGACCTCCTTTCCTTGTGTGCTCCTGGGTTCAAGTTGCCCACAAGTGAAGCCGTGCAAGACCAGGGAGCCCAAGGGAGACGGCAGTTTTTCCACTCTGGAGGTCGTCATTGTTAGAAGCCGTGAGTGGCCGTCAGACGCAGGGTGGCCGTCAGCTTCCCATCTGTCCTCGCTCTTCCCCATGAGCTCTCCCCCGACCCTGCTGGCTGGCAGTGACGCTAAGCCCACCTCCCGTCACTTGGCTGTGAATTCACAGAGACGGTAGCCCCTCCCACAGATGCCTACCTTCTGATTCCTATAATGTAGTTCTGATTCTACAACACATCACCGTGTGGCTCTGCTTCCCGACTGGCCCCTCACGGACACACCTAGTTTCTGGGCCCCCTAGCCTCAAAAGACAGTAGAATGCAGATGTCGATGAAGAACTAGACCCTGCAAGACCTTAAAGCTTGGAAAGGGAGTGCATACTGAATCCCGAGGGCAATAGGGAGCCATTGAATATGGTAAGCAGCCACTGGGGCACGAGTTTATCTTTGTTCTCAAAAACACTGCCGTGAACAGAATGGGTTGTTGGGGGGGGCGGGGGCCAGAGAGATCAGTGCAAGGGCTGTCACACACGTCCCCAAGTATTTATTTTCACCTACATAGATGGAGCAATTGTTCAATGAAAGTTAAACTTTAATCGTGGTGTGAAAGGTAACAAATCGCTTGTTAAGCAAATATTTACTATTTCTGGACCACAGCTCCTCAATGAAATGGGGCTGTCACCTCTTTCCTCATCCAGGACCGAGCATATAAGGCAGAATTTAAGAACTCAAATAGTGACCGCATGGGTCAGATCAACCAAATGAACCGGAAAAGGTGGACAAGTTATAGCGAGAAGGCAGACGAGAGTGGGTGCGTTCGACAGCAGCAGTGTGCAGTACCAGGTGCCAGGTTCGTGGAGGCTTGTTCATCTACCATAGGAAAATGTCTAAAAGGGGGGAAAAATGAAAGAAAAAAATTGCAGTCTCTGTTTCCATCTGGCTATGGCCATATCAGCTCCGTTTCCACATTCGTGCTTCTTTCTGCTCATCAAGAACAGGCTGTTGAGTGCACGCCAATTTCAGAGCAGCTTTCCACAGCTCCAGCTCAATATGACATTATCCCTCTGAAAATGAAGTCCTAAAAGAAGCACCTCCATTTGTTCCTTATCTGCCAGGCAATGAGAAAAATGAGGGACGGGGAAGAGAAAAGTTGGGTTTTGATTGCATATTTTGCCTTTAAAAAAAATAAAATAAATAAATACAGCTGCCTCGAGCTTCATTCTTTTGAATTTCTGCTTTGAGATTTGCATTCAGTAATAACATTTTGATGGAGAAGGGTCCTCCCAAAACCTGGAGGGGCATCTGGCTGTCAGCGAGCCGCAGCGCATGGAGGAAAGGGAGGAGTCACCCAACAGCCTAGAGAAAAATCATTTTCATTTCGTCTGAAATTAAGGGAACTATCTTTATTCCCATCTCGTAAAAAAGGAAGTGAAATGGCACGATAATGCTGAGATGCAGTGGCCTGGAGTGTCCTTTTGTTCCCTCAAGTGGATGTTCTCAGATTGCAACTTGGAGGAGAAGCTCTTGAGGGTGATAAAGGCCAGGACAGAGCACAGACCCCGAATCGCCAGCGGTTAGGCAGAAACGACGTGAAACATGCGATGAAGTTTCTAATGCTGTTTCTGGTATTTCTTTGGATGGGGGATCTTCTCTTCTTTTGTCTCTGTCTTTCTCTTTGTCTCTCTGTTTCCTTCTCTCTCTCTCTCTCTCTCTCTCTCTCTCTCCTCTCATTCCTTTTAGAAATACTTTAGAATAAACCTGGATGACAATGCCCAAGCAGCAGCCTACTCTCTACTCCTCATCCCACTGTCCCCTTTCATGAATTCCTAGTGTCCGCCCTGTCTCGCCGTTATGGGTCCCTTCCATTCCCCGCCCATCTCCAGAAAGCACTCCTGCCTTCATTTTGCTCCCGGGGTTCTGACAATTTTTTACTCAGTGCCGCTGTGCGCCAGGCACTGTGCCATGTGCCACACACACTGGGGACCCAGATCGAGCAAGGGCCCTGCCCTGGAAGAACTCTTGTTCTAACAGGAGATGAGATACCAAGCGACTGAATGAACCAGATACCTCTAGCTCGGGAAAGGGCTGCAAAGGAAGTAAAGAGGGATTTGTAAAGACTGTCAGAGACGGAGACTTCCTTTTTGTCAGGTGGTCAAGGAAGGTCTCTCTGTAGAGAGCTTGAGGTCTGGGTAGATGCCAAAAGGAGAAGAAGTCAGCACAAGAGTGGTCTAGGCAAAGAAAATATTAATAGCAAGTGCAAAGGCCCTGAGGCAGGAATAAGCTCTGAGCAGTCGACTTCCCCACTTCTTGATGCTAAGCTAGGCCAGGTGACTTGCTTTGGCCACCAGAATGAAGCAGAGGTCACTAGTGCTACTTCTGAGCCTAGACCCCCCAAAGGCCTTGCTGTTTTCACCTGTCCTTTTGTGCGTCTGCTTTTGCCCCTGGAAGAACATGCCAGTGTGCTGTTACCAGGAGAAGGGGGAGAGATACGTGGAGCAGCATCCTCCCTACGTTGCTCAGCCTTCATGGCCAACCCCCGGATGTGTGAGAAAGCAGAGTCACCTAGCCAAGCCCACCTAGACCCGCCAACCGCAGCCAGCCCAGACCCCACAAACTGAATGAGCACCTCTTGCTGTATGCCATTGAACTGTGGCTGGTGACCATGCAGCAATTAGCCCACATGGCAGGGGTGGTTTCTCCAGCTTGCAAAGGACACTATGCTTCCCAGGTTGCTTTCCACCAAACACGATGTTGGGTAGGAAGATATTACAGAGCGAGTAGGCACTGAAGTGTCAGGTGCATGTCGGAAGAAACACTCCGGACTTGGTGAAAATAATATACTCTGAGTGATCGCCCATGACCCAGAGATGGAATCGCAGAGCTGTGGTTAACTTCACCACTCCTGGCCGGAATCCAGGGCTGCCTAGAATGAGGCAGTTGACAAAGCACTGAGCATCAGCCAGAAGGTGCTGAGACTGAGACAGAAGTCAGCCTGTCCCTGCTCAGGACCACAAAGCTGTCATACCTGCAAGTCACAGAGCTGTTTTTCTCACATAGGAGCCAAGACAGGTGTGCATGGAGCTGGAAGAGGTTCAGACACCAAGAGCAAGGAGGAACTACAGACCAAAGCTCCCCGTGCTGAAGACGTGAAAATAATTAGGAAGAAGATTTCTGACTTCCAGGTGTAAAAGGGGCACCTTCCACAACCAAAAATACTAGAGCCAGAACCTAGTACCTAGAGCTTAGTTTTTAATGCCATTCTTCCAGAAAAGGAACCAGGAATGTCTGGAGAAATGGTTGATTCCAGGACTAGGGTAGGAAATCTGTAAGATAAGACCAGAGGATCTTGCAGTGCCAAAAAGCAAGGAAGTGCCCAAACAAAACAACACACACACACACACAATGATGCTGTGTTATTTGAACTCCCAAAAGCCAAAGCTGGAACGATTTGAGCAAGAAAATAAAGTTGTATTGGGTTATGACCCAAAGTATAAAATAAATATTCATGAGTCCATACTGATACAAATAAGTGAAATAAATACAGAATAGATAAGTTTCCTGTGCAGAAGAATTAAAAAAAATGTGTGTATCTATTCCACCCTTAAGGAGATGGAGTCTACCTCCCCACTCCCTAAGTGTGGGCCGTGCCTAGTGAATTCTCTCCAAAGGGGGCGTAGAAAGGGTGGGGTGAAGGGAGGAAGAGGAACTTTACCTGCAAACGCTACCTCAGCCAGGTGATCACGGTTAAGTCATGCTGTGTCCCATAACCTCGATGCGGTGAACATGGCACTGCATCTTTGTGGTCTCCCTCCTAAAATCCCACCTGAGAAAAGCACGGGACCAATCCCAGCTGAGGGCTAGTTCCACAAAATCCCTGACCAGCGTTCCTCGAAACAGCCAAGGCCATCAAAAACGAAGTGGGCCTGAAATTGTCACAGCCAAGAGAAGCCAAAGGAAGCATGAAGAGTAATTTGAGCATGGGATCCTGGAACCGAAGAAGGACATTGAACGGAAATTAAGGAAATCTTCATAGTTTGGACTTTCATTAGGATTATAATAACATGTCGGTATTGGTGCCTCACTTCTGCAAATTGACCCTACCAATGCAGGATATAATCAATGTCAATAACAGGGGAAACGGGGTGGTATATTAGAACGTTCCATACTACCTTCACAGCTTGTCTTATATCTAAATCTATTGCCAAATAAAAAGTGCATTAAAAGAAATATTAGAACAGAGCCATCCCCTGAAGGTGAAAGAAGACATTTAAGCATAGACTTTGAAGTCAGGGAGGGCCAGGCTTGAATTCCAACTTTGTCTTACATTCTATTCATTGTGTGGGCCTGGGGGGGGTCACTTAACTTTCCAGGATTTCATCGTCCTCATCTATAAAATGCGATCACCACGGTGTCTTCCTCATAGGGTGGTGGAGATATCCGAAGGAGATTACGTACGTACGCCATGTGGCAGATGTACATGACATGTACATGTCATATACATGTCAGCTGTCATCATTGTACATGACATTGTACATGACAGCTGTCATCATTGTTGTTATTCCTTTTCAACAGGAAAAATAGATCATGGAAATCCTACTTTCCTAACCACAGATAGGACAATAAGGACCTTCAATAGTTGTGCGTGCTAAAAACATAACATAGTTTCAGTAACTGTTGAGATACCTTGATGGAATGAGAGTTATGGAGGAGTGGTATTGTTGGTTCATGACTTTTCTTTCCCTCCCATCCTTGCCACGGCTTTCGGTTTAGAGACGGTGCAACCCTATCCCACTGCCTCAAAGCTGCCACCTTGTGATTGGCTTTGGCCAATGGCCCACAAGCAGACATGACACAAACAGGGGCTATGAATCTGCTTGTGTGCCCTGGTTTGGCCTCTTGCATACTTGCCATTACCATGAGATGAGCATGTTCCACATGGCCCCTGCTCCTCTATCCTGATCCCAACACAAAAGACACTTGGAGCTGTCCTGAGTCCAAGCCCCATGCACTGTGGCTCATGCCCAGACCCATGGGAGAGAAATGAGTGCTGTTTGTTGTAAACCACTCTGGTTTGGGAGATGCTATACAGTATTACCACAGCAATCGCTGACTACGAGTCGATTATTACAGAACTACTTGGGTACTACCTATGTTTCTTCTTTTGTTTTACATGAACTCAGTGGAGGCTGAAGATATCCTTTTAGGAAAAGCAAGGGGAACCTATCCTAAGAGACTCCCATGGTGGAAGAGTTGATCTTACACACAATAGTCATGTCTGACACTACTCGAGAGTTTCTGTCCAAATCTTTTCTTTGAATGCCCCCATTTCTCATTTATGTCATTTATTATTTTTGTAGTGATTAACCATTCAATGAATAGCCATTTCTAGAGCATCTCTTACGTGTTAAATAGAGCAGACACCCCACAAAAGTAATCCCTAGGTCATAAAATACCCTTGTAAAATTAGCTTCCTTGTCCCCAGCTTACAAAGGAGGAAACAAAGGTTGAGAGAGCTCAGTTGAGTCACACAACTGGTAAGTAGCAGCCCACAGCCTCAAACATGTCTTTGGTTTCCACGATCTTTGTTTCTTAATTACAACTATTTTAAAAGTGGATGTGTGGAATTTGTGCTGGGGTCAGAAATGCACACCTAATGTTGGGTTCAGAGACGCTGGCAGCTTGGTGAAAGAGATACCTTTAGATATGAAGGCTAATCACAGATCCTCAAGCCACCACGTAATTTTACAGCAACTGTTATTGAGCACCTACTGCATACCAGGTGCATTGTGCGTTGCAGAGACAGAGGTGTGCAAAGATTCACAAGGTAAAGAGTTTGAGTTTTGTCCTGAGAGTAGGGGGTCCAGGAAAAATATGATGGTGGCCTGGACTGTATGAAGGCAGTAGGGGCAGAGAGAAGAGAAAGACTCAGAAAAAATAGACAAATTGAGCTTCATGAAAATTTTCCTTACTCATAAGTTTAAGGCATTACTTCATGAAAATTAAACACTTTGGTTGATCAAAGAATACTCTCAACAGAGTGAAAGAGGAAACCTATAGAAGGGAAGAAACTATCTGCAATTCATGTTTCTTATAAAGGGATTAGTATCCAGAGTATATAGACAATTCCTACAATTCAACAACAACAATGAAAACCAAACAACCCAATTTAAAAATGGGCAAATGACTTGAATAGACATTTCTCTGAAGAAGATATGCAAATGGCCATTCTCTTAGACATGGTGTATTTGCTTTTGGTTCACGTCCTCTTAGTCTCCTGTATCTGTAGGTTCTCCCTCCCTCTTTGTAAAAATTTCCCAGCAATTTATTTATTGAAGAAAACTAGATCGTTTTCTCTGTAGAGTTTCTCACAATCTGGGTTCTGTTGGTTATATCCTCGTGGTGTCTTTTAACGTGTTTCTCCATCCTTTGTATTTCCTGTAAATTGGTCAGTAGATTTCGAGGTCCGAACTGATTCAGGTTTGATTTTTTTGGCAAGAATAGTTCGTAGGGAGTTGTGCTATGCCATCAGAAGGCACATCACGTCTGGCAGTCTCTCTCCGAGGCATGTGAGCGGCCAGTGGTGACCCTTGCCTAGACTAGAGCCATGCTTCCGTAGGCATTTGCAAAATGGTGCCCCTCTAATTCTACCACTCCTTCAATTATTCGTTAGACTATTGCTATAGAGAAAGCTTTTCTTCATCAGCACCTACAGGCAAGGCAAGAGGAATGTTTGATTCTTTTATTGGCCAATTTTCAAAATAATGAGTGGGTTCTTTAATACCCTCCAAAGGGGGCCGCTGAGTTTTGTTTTGTGTTTGGGATCATCACAAACTCATGGACTACAAAATAGCTGCTGTGCTCCAATGCACTGCAGTTATTGTAACAGAGTAGTCACCCCTCCTCCCACAGATATGGAAGCATAAAATTGAGAATGGGGACTATATAACAGAGGGAAGGGTATGAAGGAAAAAAAAAAAAGATTTTCTGTCTCTTTAAACCATCCCAGGCAGTGCCAGCTCCTCAGTTGGGCAGCTGGTGGAGTTCACAGGCTTTGTTTTGGGCAGAGGTGGGATGATTCGAATAGTTAACCACAGTAGGCTAGAACTGAGGGGCCCTCCCTTTAAAAGCTCTGTATTTTTGCTTATGTTCAGGAAATTTGGATTTTGAGACGAGAAGGTCTACCATTTTCCCCCCTTTGTCGGCAAAGTAATAAAAATTCTCTTTCCTCCTCCCCAAAACACTTGTCCTCTGTCTTCTGATTAAGCCTTATGGACAAGTGCTGAGTTTTTGGTAACATTGTTATTCGTTTAGCTGCTCACGGAGTCCCCATCTTTAGCCAGTGGGAGCCAGTGGCTTTCTATCTGGGTCCTTTGGACACAGCCCTAGGTCTTTGATGGCCACTTTGCTTGTGATGTAACAAGATGTCCCAGGATCACCTGCCCCAGTCCTGGAATCAGCCATTTCTCCAAGGAGCTCTGGTTCCTTTTGCTTTGAAATTATTCTTAGAGACCCCATCTGGGTTATTACTGGGTTGGTCATTGTTTCGTTGGTATTTGCAATAACCAAAGCTAGGAAGTACATTTTTATTTATTTATTTATTTTGAGACAGAGTCTCACTTTGTTGCCCAGGCTAGAGTGAGTGCGGTGGCATCACAGCTCACAGCAACCTCAATCTCCTGGGCTCAAGTGATCCTACTGCCTCAACCTCCTGAGTAGCTGGGACTATAGGCATGTGCCACCATGCCCGGCTAAATTTTTGTATATATATTTTTAGTTGGTCAATTAATTTCTTTATATTTTTAGTAGAGACGGGGTCTCGCTCAGGCTGGTTTCGAACTCCCGACCTTGAGCAATCCGCCCGCCTCGGCCTCCCAGAGTGCTAGGATTACAGGCGTGAGCCACCGCGCCCGGCCCATTTTTAAAGAGAAAATGCATCATGAGTTCACTTCCAATTCAATTGTAGGATTACAAGGCTTCATTCTCTTAGTTGATTTTGTATTTTTACATCTTTACTCTTATGCTGAAAATCTTGATTGCTAGCCACATTAATATAACAATCTATTTACTTTACACTCTATGCTTTGAAATAACAATATCAATAGTATTGCTGATAGAATGATTAATGAGAATCTTTTTCTGTTTCTTTCTTTTAAATAGTTTTTGTAGTTTTTCATAGTTTTTTGTCCTTAGGGTATTTCTCACTAAAGATATACAGTCAAATTTCTGTGTTGAAAGTCACTTGTGTTTGGTTAAGTCACTGAGCCAACACAGTTAGGTTCATTCGTTCCATTTTGCTTTTGATTTTAAAGAATTGCTTTTCATTTTCATTTTAACTTTTTGTAATTGCAAAAGAAATTTACATGGTTCGTGAGTCAAATCTAAAAAATAAGATATTTTCAGATATTAGTATTTTTAAATGTGTCATCCGCACTTCTCAAACTTCTTTTTATTATCTGGAAAATCTTAGGTTACATCTACTAATGAAAGGAAGTAAGACCAAGTGTTATTTAGACTGTTAGAAATGATGGGGTATTTTTTTGTTTCCTATGAAAAGAAAAAAAAATATTCATCCCTGAAACTAAGAACCATTTTCTCCCCTAACAGGGGCCTGCCTGTCAATGCTCCACAGTTTCAAAGCCCCACTGCGCAGCCAGGAATGAAAACACAATGTCATTATGATTACTGAGATCAATTAAATGTCAAGGTTTTTTCCATTTGCATGCAGCCTCCTTTAAACAAGAATGCATTTCAGAAAAATCTTTATTCCTTTTGGGACTTTTTTCCCCACTTAAAGCTCGTATAATTAGCGTAACAACACGATCACAGTCCTGTCTGTAGCTTCCTCCCAGAGATACACAAATGGAAGCATCAAAGGCGGAACTTGCTCACGGTCTTGCAGGTCTGGCAAAACCCAGGCTGGAAGCCTTGACGTCATCACTGAGTTCCCTCCCTCTCCCTTCTGTCACTGCCTGTCCTGCACGCCCTGGTGGGTCCACCAAGCAGAGTCTCGGGGACACAGCCTTCTTCTCCTTTCTACCCGGCCTCGTTGCCACACCGGTGTTTTTCACGATGGGTGATGGCAACAGCCTACCTTTCCTGCCACCACTCCCTCCCCGGTGACACTCTCAGTACAGCCACACGACCATGTTCCTTGAAAACCACGAATCTCATAACGTCCTGCCGATGACTTCTCATTAATCAAGAAACAAAATCCAAAATCTTTTTTTTTTTTTTTTGAGACAGAGTCTCGCTTTGTTGCCCGGGCTAGAGTGAGTGCCGTGGCGTCAGCCTAGCTCACAGTAACCTCAAACTCCTGGGCTCAAGAGATCCTCCTGCCTCAGCCTCCCGAGTAGCTGGGACTACAGGCATGCGCCACCATGCCTGGCTAATTTTTTCTATATATATTTTTAGTTGGCCAATTAATTTCTTTCTATATATAGTAGAGACGGGGTCTTGCTCTTGCTCAGGCTGGTTTCGAACTCCTGACCTCGAGCAATCCTCCCGCCTCGGCCTTCCCGAGTGCTAGGATTACAGGCGTGAGCCACCGCGCCTGGCCCAAAATCCAAAATCTTTATCATGAATTTCATAAACATCTTTCATAATCTTGTCACAGTCTCATTTTTAGCTGCTCCACAAAACCCCTTTTATGTTCTTCTGCCCTCATGGTCTCAGAACATTCTGGAATTTTTATTCTTTTCTGCCTTTGCTCACACTCTTTCCCTACCTGAAACACCTGATGTCCACATCTTCACCTAACCAACTCCTGCTCATCTTACCACACTCAATGAGTGCCACCTGTCCTGTGAATCTTTTTCCTCTCTCCCGATCCAAACCCAGACTAAGCCTCCCTTCCTTCATGCTTCTCTTACACTCTTTCAGGCTATTATTTTAATATTTGTCTTCCATAGCAGGGAAAGGTTCATGTACCCATCTCTTACCATGAACAATTGAATGTTAACACATTTTATAGCCTACATGAAATGGACAAAATCCTAGAAAAACCCAAACTACCAAAACCGACTCAAGAAGAAATACAAAAATCTGAATAGACCTATAACAAGGTAAGAGACTGAATCAGTAATCAAAGGTTCTCAAACAAGGAAGTCCAGAGCCAGATGATTTTACTGGTGAATTCTATCAGACATTTAGAGAAGAAAGAACACCAATCTTTCCCAAACTCTTCTAAAAAATAGAAGAGGAGGGAACACTTCTTAACTCATTCTATGAGATCAGCATTCCCCTTATATCAAAGTCAGACAAACACACCACAAAAAAAAAGAAAATTATATGCCCACTTCTTATAATAGGATGTGAGTGCCTGTGTCTCATTCACCTTTGGGCTCTGAGCACCTAGCCCAATGCCTGATGCACAGTGAGAAGCAATAGATGCTTTTTTATTTTTGACTGCTTTAAAGACATGTTTGAACTGGAATAGGTCATCTAACTTGAAAGAATTAAAATCCCAAGGTTGTTTTAGACGATTATAAAAAGATGTGTTATTCTTGACATCATTCAGAAAGTAAGTCCATCACATTCTGAAAGAGCTGTGATTTCTCTCCTCCAAATTCCCAACGGGAGAGAGCTGGAGGTTGATAAAGCTCGAGTGTTATTTAACAGGCAATGATTTGTCCTCTGCCTTGCAAGGGTGGCTGCAAAGATGAGAGGAAGGCTCAAGAGCATGACACGCCTTTTGTGTTTCTAGAACACAGTAGATGATATGCAGGAAATTCAGCATCTGAATTACCCTCTAAGAAGAGCCTTAGGCTGAGGTTGGGAACAGGCTGACGGGACAGAAGGGGACCATTTTAAATGGTTGTTATTTTTGATTTGTTTGTTTCATGCAGAGTAAAATGATAACGGAGGCTGAGAGTGGCGATGTTACTTAGACGTACTAAGGAGATGTCAGAAGCTTCAGGGATGAGAGGAAAAGGAAAGGTGACACCAGTGTCATCCCAGAAGTCCTAAGGGGATGGACGGTGAAGAATCTTAGTAAATTGTTGCTTTTTTATGTGTTGTGTAAATTTTCTCCCCAGTGTTGCCATAGCAGTTTAGATAAAATACCCATTTCTCATTAACATAGTGTGTGATTAGACCTTGGTTCGTTTCTCTGATTTTTGAGATTGAGCCTGAGTGCTGGTCAGGGTAAGGGTGGGCTCACTACGAGCCGCTCCCCACTAGGACCCACTTGTATTTAAAATGCAAAAACCTAACTGCATGTACCAGCTAGAATGATTTCAGTTATAAGAAACAGAACCCTGGCTTAAGATAAAGTGGACCGTAACGGGAATCTGTTGATTTGTGTACATAAAAATGAGTCACTATCTAGTTTCAGGGACAGCTCGATCAGGGTACTGACTTCATTTTCTCTGCAATTCTCTTAATTCCACCTTCTTCCACACGACGGTTTGGTTTTCAGTTTCACTTTGGTCACAGTGACAAACTGTCTGGAACAGTTCCACATGTCACATCTTCCTGAAGAAAAGAGAGAACTGCTTTATGTCAATTACCAAATTCTAGGTTTCATGCTAACTGAGCCAGCTTGGGTCACATGCCAACCCCAGAAACAATCGTGTTTAAGAGTGGGATTTTCTGAGTGGTTGAGGCCAGTTGGGGTGAGGTTTACCTCTGGAACTGGGAATGGGGCCACCATCCCCTGTATGACATGACTGCCATGCATTGGGTATTAATTAGTACTGTCAAAATCACACAACATCACTCCTTTGGGAGCAGGTGAAAGGACACTGCTAAAAGAGCCATCAACGTCCCCCTGAGTGGGGATCTTCCTTTGGGATGTAAAAAGTGCCTTTCACTCCAGGCTGGTCTTTGATTCTCCTACACAATACTTCTCCGGGGAGCGTGGATGCATCCACTACTTTTCTTTGCTTGATATATTTTATCAGTTGCTCCAAACATTATCAAAAAGCTGTTCATGGATTTTTGAACGCTATTTAGAAACAGCCAAGCTCAGTCTTGTCCACACACCTAACAATACACAGTTATCTGCCTTGCATCTTCTGCTCACTTTGTCAGGCAGAATAGCACGAGAGTCAGGAATTCAGACTCAGGAACTGGGCTGCCTGATTCGGTACATTGGGTTCTGCCACCTACCGGCTGTGGGTGGACCTTGATTATTTACTTAACCTTTCTGGGCGTTGGTTTTCTCATCTGCAGAGTGGGGATAATGTGAGCACGCCGGTGATAGAGTTGCTGTGAGGACTAAACGCTATGGTGATGCTCAGTGCCTGGAACAGGGTATATGTTCCATAAATGTGATGATGATGGTGACAAGTAATTGGCCTTCGCTCGTGCCTTATCCTCCCAGCCAAATGAAGTCTGGCACCACAAAATGTGACACTTTCTATAGTTCAAATAACAAAATCTGAGTGTTTCAAAATTCTACACATTTTCTCTTTGGCAAGAATTTGCAGAATCACAAACACCTAAGCCTAAGGGAGACCAGACTCTGAAGTTGGCATTTACATAACACCGGTATTAGAAAAATAAATTTTAGAAAGCAAAATGGGGGCCAAATAGTTGAACAAGTCATTGTAACACTGGGGATATTAAAATATGAATAATGAATTACTAATACAAATAATGAATAGTGCTGATCTTAAAATATTAAAGAGTTCCTTTCAGAAGAGTTGCATCAATCCCATTTCACAAACAGGCAGCACCATTCACAGTAGGGAACGGTTAGTGGTCACCAAGCAGGACGCTGAGAGCCACTTATCTGATTTAAAACCATCTGCAGTCTTCAGGGAAGCAATGCTTCCCTCTCCCCATCCTTTCAAACAGAAATCCAGTCTTGAAAAATCCTGGCCCCCTGGGATTATAGTTTACTTTAGTCTTCCTTTCTTTACTCACCCCATGGCAGCCCATTAAATCCATGTCCCAAATCCTGCTGTTGTCAGAGCCCTTTCTCCACCCCACCCCGCCCACGCCTTTACCTTTCATGGTCGTGATGGAGACGTTTGATTTAAGGAGGTCCATCGGGTTCCAGAAATCTTCACGGGACACAGAGGCTTAGAGCAGCGATTCTCAAGCTTTGGGAGCCACTAGCACCCTCTGGGCAGGCAGGTAGGGGAGAGAAGGTCCGGCTAAAAATGCAGATTCCTTGGCCCCAACCCCAGAGACTCCAGCGTGGCATGTCCAGGGTGGGGCTTGAGCGTCTGCACTGGGCGCCGGCTTCTTGGACAACAGGGAAGCAGGTCTAGCGTGGATCGTTCGAGAACCTGGTCTGGGAGCCCAGAAGATCTGACCCTTCCGCTTGAAGACATGCACCACTCAATGTGCTTATTTTATAGGCGTATACTACAGGGCGCGTGTTATGGACTGAATGCTTCTCTCCAAAGTTCATATGTTGAAGCTCTGACCCCAGAAGTGATGGGTGCGGAGGTGGGAACCTCTGCGAGGTAATTAGGTTTAGAAGAGGCCGTGGAGAGCAGGCTCCCACGATGGGGTCAGTGCCCTTCCTGGAAGATGAAGAGGCCAAAGTATGTCTGTGCATGCTCTCTGTCTCTCTCCTGTCTCTCTGTCTCTCCCTCCCTCCATCCCTCCATCCCTCTCTCCCCCTAGGACATAGCAAGAATGTGGCTGTCTCCAAGCCAGGAAGAGCCCTCACTTTGGGGGAACTGAATCTGCTCGTACCTTGACCTTGGACTTCTCAGCCTCCAGATCTGTGAGAAATAAATTCTTGTTATTCAAACCCCCCCAGCCTGTGATATTTGGTTACGGCAGCCCGAGCTGGCTAAGACAGCGTGAGCGTGCGAGTGTGGCGGTGAGACACTGAAAGAACCGGAGCCGCCTAAAACCTGCCGCCGCTGCCAGCTCAGGTCATCCGCCAGCCAAAAACAAAGTTTCGGGCCACAGAATGTCATCAGGGATCATCGGGTGCCGATTTTAAGTAAAATATTTTCTCTTCGCCAGAACTCGCGGATTAAAAGGCTCCCTGAGTGTGTTCCTGTGTTGCAATTGTTTACATACTTGGCATTTTGTAAAGGAAAGCTTCATTCTACCACTATTTTTCTGGCTCTGGCTCTGGAGATGAAGGTCACCATTTCTTATCTGTTCATCCGACCCTATTTGTCTGTCAATGCTAGAAACCCGGAGTTTTAATTATAACGTGTACCTGGACGTGTGCGGGAACAGGCACCTGCATTATGCAAATTGCATCTGACACCTCTCGGCACCACCGTGCACCTCTGGCCTCTGTTGTCTTTGGGACACTTGACGGCTGGTTCCTTTCCAGCCAGCACGGGGTGGTGGTCTGTGCGTGGGCTGTGGCCACCTCCACACAGGGACAGCCTACAGCCCTTGTTCACCACCTCCCCACCCGGGAACGCCAAGCCCCAGGAGCAGCGGAGCTAACTCAGCAGCTGTCCATGAGCAACTTGGATTTTCATGATTGCCCTTTGCAAGAGACTCTCTGACCCATCTCAGCCAGGACTCAATGCGCCAGTTCCTCCCTCTTCCTCCTCCCGGTGGGACGGTCTGAAAACGCAGTGGTCCATGTCGTAGAAGATGGTCCCACAACAGGGTAACCAGTTGTTCTTGATACCGACGGGTGTCCAGCTAGCATCACGTCCTTGCATTGACTCTCTTTTCTTCCCTGTCACTCCTCTGTTCCTTCACCCATCCTCCCCCGGGACTGCAATAACTCCAATCATAGATGTCAAGCTCTGGCGACAAGCGAATGCTGGCTCTCCACTGCCACCATCTGCCCAGGGCCCTTTCCCCTCATTCTTCAAGCCAACAGAACAGCTGGTATGTTGGGTATTTTTTGATAGCTCTCTAGCTGAAGATATACGTGGTTCAGAAGTATTGTTGCTGTAGTTCTGTTCATCTGGGGCTTGTTTCTTTGAGTCTTGTTTCTTGAGCCCCTTGGAAAGAAGCGGCACGGAAGCTTCTGCATCATGCTCTGCCTTCTGGGAAACCCGCAATGATGCACACGGATGTATACACTCTGCAAAGACGGGGACTTCTGTCTGTTTTGGTCACCATGGCATCTCCAGCATCTGGAATACCACTGGCACATAGTAGGAGCTCAATTAATATTTGTCGAATGAAAAATAAATATGCCAGGCTCTGTGCTAAGCATTTTCCATGGATGATGTCATTTCATTCCCACCATAGCCCCGGCATGTAGATGCTATCATGATCTGTACTTACAGACCAGGAGGCTTAGAGAGATCGAGCGACTTGCCCAAGGTCGCTCAGCGAGAAAGTGACAGGGCCGGGCTGGGAACGCAGGGATCTGACCACGCTCCAAACCCTGATGCCCCAGTGGTGTCCTTAACCACCCGACCACCTTCTCATTTTAGAGCTTTCCTACCTCCTTTTGCCTATTTTAATTGTGGTTTAAAAAAAAACACACATAATATATAATTTACCCTCTTACCAATGTTTACGTGCACAGCGCAGTGGTTTTAGTACATTCATGTTGTTCTACTACCATCAGCACTCCCTAGCTCAAGAGATCGTCATCTTGCAAACATGAATCTCTGTACCCCATTACACAGTGACACCCAGTTCCCTCCTCCTCCAGCCCCTGGCAACCACCATTGTACTTCCCGTCTTCATGAATTTGCCTATTCCAGGCACCTCATAGCCGTGGGATCACACGGTATTTGCCTTTATGCGATTGGCTAATTTCACTTAGCAGTATGTCCTCCAGGTCCACCCATGTTGTAGCATGTGACAGAACCCATTCCTTTGTGAGGCTGAACGTCTTCCATCATACACATATCCCGAGTCGTGTTCATCCATTCGATGCTGGACACTGGGGTGGTTTCCACGTTTTGGCTGTTGTGAAAAGTGCTGTTGAGAACATTGGTGTACAAGTTTTTTTTTTTTAGATCCTGCCTTCAACTCTTTTGGGTTTATACCCGGAAGCAGACCCCCCCCCAACCCCGACCATCTGGACCATCTGCTTAACAATAGAATTGAGCACACATGAGTTCCTCACGGACTTTGAGTCTCTGACTCTATTTAGCATTTGGGTTTGAGGGGGGAAAGAGAGAGACTGAGAAGGAAGAAGGGAGCAGTGTGTGCTAGAGCAGCCAGCCCCTGCCGGCCCGTGAGAACCACCTGTGCTCGTCACTTCCCAACTCTAAATGCTGTGACATCAGACCAATAGCTTGGAATTGGCCACAACGGAGATATTTACACCACAGAAATTGGCAAATGCTAAATCAGAGCTTTTTTTTTTTTCTTCGAGAGCCCATTGTTAAATATTTACCAGCAAACCACTGCAATGGGCCAAAATTTATGGAAGACCCAACATGTACATGTAAAGTACTTTATGTGCACCATCTCTTCTAGTCCTCACGACTACATGACAAATTCTGTGAGACTCAAAGAGATTCAGTAATGTTCCCAATGCCGCCCGGTGATTAGATGAGGCTGATGTTCAAACCCAGGACTGGCTAAATCCCAAGTCCATGATTCTTTCCCGCCACCACACTTGCCTTTCTGAATCTGGAAAGACAAATATGGTAAGGATCCCCAAATACAGCCGGATCCCACCCCCGAAAGGCACCTGGGGGTGGAGGGATATGGGGTCATATGTTGTTTCCCTATGCAACAAAAATCCCGTGATATTCTCCATCTTTCTTAAGATTTTCCAGTTCGTGCTGTCAGTGCAGAATTAGACTCTGCTTTTTCCATTCCACTCTCACAGTAGTCTGAATTACATTAACTTGCAGCCAAATTAGTTGGAGCTTGTGGCAAGCGTCAATTTTTGGAGGGTAATTTGGGTATTAAGGGTCAGAAGCATCATAAATGCACCAGCGTGCAAAGCTATTGGATGCACATACCATGAGCTGTTCCTAAGATATTTCCATGCTCTTTGACCATAGGTCAAGCCCGTGGTTCCCATCGTGGGCATTGCTAGTGATGAGAGGTTTCCTGCAAGCAAATTCAGGGGGTACAGATGCAATTTCCTGCCATGCTTGTTAATGGCTTTCTCCCAAAACCTTCCTCTTTCTCCTCCACCGAGAGGAGAGTCTTTGATAGCAGCCCTGCAGAGACAAGTGATGAGGTCCATTATCAAAGATGCTTTGAATAAAAGCAACATGCCCTTATGGAGATAAATCGAGTGCCCAGAACAGTGATTTATTTTTAATGGTCTCTGTCATTTTAAAGCAGCCCATGCGTCTGCCACTTATTCAAGACCGAATCAAGCTGAGCTTACTGGTTCCCTGCGACCGCACGGACGCCCTTCTCACTCTATGCAGACCGACTTTTAATTTACGGCAGACGTCCAATGACTCTGTGGTAGAAATGGTTCAGTAGTAAGTGAGGCTCTTTCTGGAAATGTCTCTCTGGACCCTTACTAGGAATGCAATTAAGCAATATAGATTTTCCTTATAGCCGGACTTCTCACTCCTTAAATTATATTCCATTAAGCTCAGTGAGCCCAATTAAGTACATATAGGTAGAAATCACCCAGATTGTCTGCCAGCCAATGTGGCTGGAGGCCCATTTGCGGCACTTAGCCATTGAGTTAGAGTGTTTTAAAGTGAAGCAATCTCTGACTCCTTGGTAACCAGTGTGGAAATAGATATTCGAGGGGGTGGATTTCAGCTTAAAAGGTGTGTGACTTGTGGCTAGGAAGAGCCGTGTGAGCCATGCAATTAGAAAGTAAATACGAGGCCTCTAAACGGGTCTTGTCCTTGACTTGCTATGGGAGTCTAGCCAAGTCACTCTCACTCTGATCTGGATCTCAGATTTCCTGTCCATAAAATACGGGAGTTGGGCTTAAACAGGAGTGGAAGAATCACATGCCTTCAGTGGCCAGGCAGATGAGTTCAGAGAGCTGGAATAAGAATTTAGGGAAATTAGAAAGTACCTCCGCCACCTAAGAGAAAACCGTTAGCAATATCGGTGAGGATAATATAAATAATGGCAAGAATAGTTAACACAATTGAACACTGATGATTCCAGGCACCCTGTACATGTGTTTCTCATGTGTTTCTCATAATATCCCTACAATGTACGTCCCATCCCGATTTTACAAACGAGAAAACTGAGATGTTCAGTAACTGGCCCAGAGTCACACACCTGATAAATGAAACAGAATTCCTCTGAGGGTAAGATTGGGAATACATGGCTAGTTTTCACCTTCTGCACTAGGTAATATCTAAAATCCTTCCAGCCCTAGCTATGGAATGCAGAGTCTGCATACAGCAGGTGCTAAGTAAAGTTTGCTCAGATAAATAGGAGTCAAATTTTAGGTCCTAAGCAGCATTTGCTGAGCAGTTCTGTGCTGAATTCCATGTTAAGGACCTACAGGTATTCATTCATTAATCTGCTCAACCCCATCCTGCAGGTAATGAACCCTGAGGTTCTATATATGATTGATTGGGTCAAGGTCACAGAGCTAGGAAGTGGTGGAGCTGGGGTTTAACCCCAAGTCTAAACTATGCTATAGACCAAGGCAGGCATTGGCAACCTATGGCCTGTGGTCCAAATGGAGCCCATTTCCTGTTTTTGTCAATAAAGTTTTATTTACAAAACATAGCCACACTCATTCATGTGTTTTCTGCTTTGGTGCTACCTTGCAGAATTGGGTAGTTACAACATAGACCAGGTGGCCCACCAAGCCTGAACTATTTTGTGTCTGGCCCTTTATGGAAAGTTTCCTGACCCTTGGACCAGAGATGCAAAGGACCCAGGCAGCAGTAAGGAACCAGTGGAAAGCAACAGAGACAGAAAAGAATGTACAGGTGTTAGCAGGGCCCCAGGAGGTCAGCGGTGGCATCCTTAAGAGATGGCCAGATGAAAAGGGGTTCAAAATTTGGACAAGGACTTAGCTCAGGCAAGAAAACTTAAGATGGGAAGGAAGAGCAAGCATGCAGGGCAGTTATTCTAGGTAGCAGATGGCATTTCTAAAAGGCAAGAGATTGGCTCAGATCCTGGGCTGATTTCCAAGGGGATGGTCTTGCTGTTCATTGAGCAAATCCATGCTTGATTCACCAGGATGAGCCCAGCAATGAAACACGCTGGAGTTGGAGGAAACGAAGCTGGATTTCAGATGTGGGAGGGTTTTCTTTCATGTGCTCGTTCTTCCCCTGGTGCATTTGCCAGACATTCACTTTGTATCAGGTATCAGACACACCGGGCATGAGGACGGGGCGGGACGGAATGTTAAGGAGAGCAGGGAACACAGAAAAAGGAGAAAGGTAAAGAGAGGGAGAAAAGGAAAGGATAAAGAGGGAGGAAAAACACAAGTAGAGGGAAAGGAAAACAAGCAGCACAGCTCCATACACAGAGACGTGGAAACAGAGAAGGAAGGAAAACGAGAGAAGTTAGTAAGGGAGAAGCATACAAAGACACAACTGAAGTCTGAGCCGCCAGCTCCGGAGGAAATAATTTCTTTTCCTTGTTTCTCTTTGCAAGGTGGATCAGCCAGTGCTTAAACCACTCTGAATCGTTAAATTACGGTCAACTTGGTTCTGAAAAGGGGAAATCATCTCTGACTTGCCATTGGGAATCAAGAACATGTAGCCTGGCGAGGTGGGTGGAATTGAACTTGGACATGGAACCAAGCCGTAAGCACAGCATTGCCTACCATGAACGTTCGAGGAAAGAATGAAAGAAGCCCACCAGTCTGAGCAAAGAAGATTTACAGTCAAAGAATAGTGTAAAGTGGAATCACAGACTGTCAGAGCTGGAAGAAACCAAATGATGATGATGATGATGATGATGATGATGATGATGATGATATGGGATGAGGCAGCTGCAAACTGCCACGTATTGGTTTGATATGTTCCAGGCACTATGTTAGTTGTTTTACCAGCATCATCTCTGAATTTTCCCAATCCTAAGAGAGGTATGAGTGTTATCTCCATTTTTCAGAGGAGAAAACTGAGGCTCTGTAAAGCAAAGCCACTTACCAAGGTCAAAGCTTGGTGGAGCTGAGCTTTGAACTCCTCTCTCGGAGCTCTCAGCACAAGCTCAGAAGCACTAAAGCCAGTGATCCTCTAAGTATGGACCCTGGGCCAATAGCATCAGAATCATCACAGGGAGCTGCTGTTTAAAGCTCAGATGCACTGGTGTCTCGCGCTTATAGTCCCAGCACTTTGGGAGGCCGACCCAGGAGGATCGCTTGAGCCCAGGAGTTCAAGGCTGCAGTGAGCTGTGATCGTGCCCCTGCACTCCAGCCTGGGCAACACAGCAAGACCTTGTCTCCAAAAATAAATTTTTAAAAAAATAAAATAAAATGCAGATTCCCGGGCCCCATCCAAATCCACTGAATCCGAATCTGTGCAGGAGAAAAGTCTCCGATCTGCATTTTAAACTAGATTCCCCAGATGGTTTCTATGTTTGCTGAGGTTTGAGAAGAACCATAGGAGACTCAGCCTCCAATCCGGTTCTTCAACTGTGCTCCACAGGCGGGCTTCGAAGGGTGCAGGACCTGCTGATAAAAAGTTGGAGTATCCCTCAACACGTGTTCTCTCTTTTTCCTCCCCTTTGGGGACGTATAATCCTTTCTGCCCCAATGACTTGGAGCCAGACCATACTCTGACCAATGGAATGTGAGCAGATGGGTGTGATGGGACCTTGAGCCGTGTTAGGATCGTGCGGATCGTTTCTCAAACTTCTGCCAACGCCACAAAAGGAACATGCCTCGCATACCTGCCGCCCCTTCAGCCTGGGCTCTGGAATCAGACACACGGAGCAGACCCAAACTGTCCAAAAGCCTAGACACGAGCACGGACAACACACGACCCCAAATGGAAACATGCCCAAGCCAACCCACATACACATGAGCAAGAAAAATATACGCTTGTCGTCGTCAGCGATTCAGTTTAGGGATGATTTGTTGCATGGCATAATTGCAGCAATAGCTAACACACCTGAAATTTTATACCTTATATTGCGTGTCCGTTTTTATATCGTGGGTCTGCTTTTCTGGAAAGAGGGAACATACACCTTCTAGCAAATTCTCAAGTGATCAGGACCAACGCCCCCCCAAAAATTGTTAATAGCCACAGATCTACTTTAAAATTCTCTTTACTCCCAGGGGAAACTCAAGTTCCAGGACTTTAGCTGAAGGAGTTTTTACTGCCCCTGCCTGTCTCTTAGAATGCAAATGTTAATTTAAGCCTGAAACTCTAACGCTTCCAGACTGAATACCCCACAGGCTTGCTGACAAGGGGACCTGGGTGATGGTCGTAGGATCCCCTGGGACTCAAAATTATCACGAGATACAAAAGGAAAGGAAATGGGAGCAGAAATTATTAAAGTACAAGGACCATTTTTATAAGATTCTCCTCCTCTTTTTTCCTTATAACTTACTCATTTCTCTCTCCAGTGGAAAAAAATTTCTCTCTACTGCTGCAAAATAAATAAAAGCAACTCAGTCAGTGTTTTGCCAGGGACATGAAAAATTAAAAATATTATGCCCCAGTCTGGATGGGTTTCTGTATAAACCAATATATGCAGAATCTATATTCAACACCTCAATCATAAAAATTATGATAACATGTCACAGAACATTAAGTTTTCAAGACCATTAGGTAATATTTTTAGGAATTTGCAAATACACAAGTTACTTTCTTTGGCCTGTAGGTTGCAAAGTATCATGTTTCCCCGCAAATAAGACCTACCCATAAAATAAGCCCTAGCAGGATTTCTAAGCATTTGCGCAATAGAAGCCCTACCCTGAAAATAAGACCTGGTGATGGGCGTGGCTACGCAGCACACCTGCACAACCCATGCATTTCGTCGCGGAGCGGTAAAGAAGACGAGCAGCCCTTCTCATCTGCCCCATGAGAGCTCTACTGCTCCACAGGAGAGATTGAGGCCAATGGTTCTAATGGAAATAGAGTCGCAAGACATTCAGGATGGAATTCGGGGTTTGGAGAGTTATGATGATGTTCCAGAAGAAGATGACTTCACTATATTTGAATAAATGTAGATTGTTGTACCATACTTAAAAACAAATAACACATCCCCTGAAAATAAGCCCTAGGGTGTCTTCTTGAGGAAAAATAAATATAAGGCCCTGTCTTATTTTCGGGGAAGCACATTAACAGCTCTGAGACCCACAACAGAAGCCACAAGGTCCACCCCTCCCCCCCAGGAGGACGTGAACCGACCTCGCCAGGGCTCTGTTTGTTTTATGTCACCGCTCATATATTATCCTGAGCGGGAGGCCAAGTGAATCGATCTGTTGGCAATCCATTTTCCTGCGCCGGCCTCACCCGCTTGGCCGTGAAAGGCCAAGTATTTCAACACCGATGGGTTCTGCCCAGTCAGAGAGACCCAACTGAACTTGAACCGGGTCCAGCTGGCAAGAGTTTTCATTGCCAAGATGACCTGCTGCTTTCAAGGAGAGCAGAATTCAAACGGTGATTAATGAAGTGAGAGGAAGGGAACGAAAAAGGGTGGATGAAATAGCATGCGGTAACCCAGGGCTACGCTAGGATTGGAGCGGGAATTTCTTGGGTAGTGTGGGAGGGATTAGGAGAGCTGGGGACCCCCCCCTCCCTGGCCCCTGACAATGGCTGCACTCTGTCCTTTTGCATTTTGCTGTAGCTTTTGTTTGTCGATGCAGTCAGACAGTCTGGGTTTGGATAAAAATCACTTATTTGCTGTGCAGCATTGAGCAAGTTACTCAACCTCTCTGTGCTTCTGCGACATCACTGCCAAATGGGGATGATATGCCTCAAAAGCAAAATGAACTGGTGAGATGGGCGGTGCAGTGCAGTGGTTAAGAACGTGGGCTTTAGAGCCTCTGGCTGGGTTTGAATCCCAGCTCCCCCACTCACTTGCTGTGTAGCCTAGGGCAAGTTACTTAATCTCTCTGCCTCAGTTTCCTCTTATGTAACATGAACGATAGTTCTTAGCTCGGAGGCTTGTCCCGATGAACGAATACAGTCAGTACCACTGGACCTAACCCTAGGACCTTAAAGGTTTAATAAGCTCCCCCCGGGGGATTCTGCAGAGTAAAAGGGAGTAAGTAGGTCATCCCTTTGAGAAAATGTTCTGTGTATCCGTGGATAAGTGACTTCTCTCCTCTGAGCCTTAGTTTCTACATCTATAAAATGGAGGGGTGGACCGAATGGTCTCTGGGCTGTCCCTTTTAAACTCTGCGATTCTGTGGGCACGCGCGCTGCCCCAGACAGCAGTGCTTTGTGCCTGTGTGCCTTCGTTCCTTCTGTCCAGAGTGACTACCCCCATTCTGTCCGTTTGGGGAGTGTCTTCTGGCTCTCCAGGCCCCAGCCCTCATGTCTTCACCTCTGCAAGCCTTTCTCCGACCCTTCCAAGTGAAGGTGTAGTCCCCTGACCCTGGCTCCCTGCTCTTGCCTGGACACCTGTCTCTTGCTGCGCTCGCCTCCCTGTGCTGAGCTCAGGGGGTGCACAGGGACAGGGTGTGCGCGTCCTCCTGCAGCCTCACCTGCGGCGACTCAGTAGACTTTGTTCAGGTGGGTTTGGCTCAACAGACTTACATCAGCCCTCTCTAGAGGGTGGGACCAGGGGATAAGCAGAGGGGGCGTGTAGGATGACCCAGGTGCTGAGCAAAGTGAACAGAAGGGTGGAGGTGTGGACAGCGAGGGACCAGCTTGTCTGGCTTGAAGGAGAGCACGGTGAGACCCTGTTTTATTCTCACGTAGGGTTCGTACATTGTAAGTTTTCAATAAATATTTGTAGAAGGAAGGAAAAGATGAATGGGTGGATGGGTAGATGAATGGGGGATGGATAGATTGGTGGATGAGAAAACGTATGTATATATGGATGGATGGATGAATTGATGGATGGATGGATGGAAGGATGGGTGGGTGGATGGGTAGATGGATGGATATATGGATGCATGTAGGGTTGGATGAATAGGTGGGTAGATGGATGGATGGATAAATGGATGAAGGGATGGATGGATGAGAGGATGAATGGATGGATGGATGGATGCATGAGAAGATGAGTAGATTGCAGGATGAGAGAGAGAGAGAGAGAGAATGTGTGTGTGTATGAATGCACATGTATATAGTAATATATATGGATGGGTGAATGGATAAGATCAGGAAGCCAAAAAGAAGAGCTAGATATAGGGAGATATCAGGACTCAAGAACAATAGCCAGAAATACAGGAAGCCAAGATACAAAAAGAGGATAATTCACAGCGTCCATGGAGAGCAACTCAGAGAATCCAACAAACTGAGCTGACCCCAGCCCCCAGGCGGGGATGTAGGGTATGGCCTTGATGAGGGTGATGAGGGTGTGGTCTAAGGGTCACATGCACGGGCCAGGAGGTGGGATTGGGACATATTGGGAGGTTGGCTCGGTTGCCAGTTTCAAGCTGTGAGATGATGGTGGAAGGAGGGGCAGAACCACCTAAAACCTGGCCTCCTCTGCGCAGAGTGCCTCACCCCAGCCCTTGGCCTCTACCTTCCACCTTTCAGATCCAGGTTAGAACCTCTGTCTTGGAGAAGCCTTCCCTGACCACACCCCCAGCCCAAGCCAGGGGAGGTGCCCCTGTTCCCCTACGCCACGCCGCTGCTTTTTCACAAGAGTCAATAATGCATTTGACACCAGCTGCTTTCCACCTTGCCCCTTGCCACAAGGCCAGATCCACGCCCTGTCTACAATCCCCCCTGCTTCGTCCCTGGTGCCCGGCGCAGTCCCTGCAGCCCAGGAGACGCTCTGTATATACTTTGCAAATATTTGAGTAAATACCCAGACAAACCAACGTGGTCTAGAGTGGGCAGAAGAGAGTTGAGAGTCCGGGTAAGTTGTGATGTTTTTCACATGACTTTTCCAAATATACGTCCTTCCTGTCCCGCAAAGCCAGGGAGCACCCCAGCTACCTGCTCATTCAAAGGCAATGATTGTTGTCCTTTACTCCACATTGGAATCCCCCAAAGAGATTCCTGCTTCCCGGGCCCAACCCAAGCCTCTGCCCTAGTGAGCCAGGTGCCACCTTGGCAATAATAGTTCAGAACTCAAAAGACACTGATAAGGCCACTCTATGGACAACTATAATTATGCAACATCAATTTTCCCAGGAGATTGCTTTTAAAAAAAAATTTATTTTTTGAGATGGAGTCTCACTATGTTGTCCAGGCTGGTCTCAAACTCCTGGGCTCAAGCGATCCTCCTGCCTCAGCCTCTGGAGTAGCTGGGAGCACAAGTGCACGCCAGCATGCCCAGCCGGCCCACGAAATTGTTGAAATCATTGCAGCACGTTTCATCACATGCGAGGTGGTGGGGAAGAGGCAGCTATAGAAGAATAGTGGCCCCCGTGACTTTTGATCATCAGAGTCGGGCCAGGACGGAGCCAAGTGGCTGGTGGCTGAGGGCCAATTTCCTTTCCTTCTCGGGGACCAAGATCTTTTCTCCCCCATGGTCTCTGTCACGGCTATTTCAGAACTGAACCTTAGTGTCTGATCGCAACAACCTAAAGAACTGTAGAGAAGAAAAACAGCAAAACACACCAGGAGAAAAACATCCACACAGAGATCAGAATTTAGGCCACAGGGCTGTACCCAGGAGGGGTTTTCATCACCTACGTTTATGGAGAGAGGCGCACAGTTTGAGCGTTCATTCGTTTTTTTAATACGGTTTGACTTTAGGATGATGAGATCTACTTTGATCTAAATGAGCAGCGACATCTCCAAGGCCGTGTGCTGAGCCACAGTCGAGTAAGATCTCCCACTGGGAAGGAAGAGGGAAGACGTGAACACTTCTTTCTGTTAGACGCAAGCACTGTGCTAAGGGATAGGCACTCCATGGCAAAGCTACCGTCACTGCCCCAGCTGGAGAATGGTGGAGAAACTGAGGCTCAGAGAGGAGGAATGATTTGTCCATCGTCCTGACTACTGTGGGGTACTCAGCACTGTTTGCCAAACAGGGAGAGGCGCTAGCTGCCTACCGTGGGCTGTGGGCTTGGACAGACCCAGGTTGAACTTGACTTTGCTCTTTGCCTAGAACGAGCTTGGACCAGTGTTCCCGCAGAACTCCTTTCCCACATCTGCAAGGCGGGAACAATAATACTTACAGAGCAGGGTTGTTTCGAGTTTCCAGGGAGATCATGTCTGCAAAGCGCATGGCACCACTTCCAGCTCAGGTGGGCGCACAATAGATGTTATGAGAAATGAATGTGGCCCAGACCTTGAACACATAAGAGATGACCAATAAACTCAAATCCTTACCACAGCCACTCTCCTGGCCTCACTAAGGGGAAGACATGAGCAGGAGGAGATGCAGTTTTTGCTTTCAAAGCACTCACAACCTTGACTGTGAAAGACGGAAGCCCATGGCAAGCAATCAATAATTGTATAATGGTGATATAATAATCTATAATACAACAATTTACAGTTGTGTGAGTCAGGATGCACCCAGTTGAGAAAGAAATACCAACTCAAATTGGCTTTCGAAAATTCACTTATTCCAACCTGAACAAGAGTGAGATTCCCACTTCTACAAAAGAATAGAAAAATTCGCTGGGTGTGGTGGTATGCACCTGTAGTCCCAGATACTTGGGAGGCTGAGACAGGAGGATCTCTGGAACCCAGGAGTTTGAGGCTGCTGTGAGCTATGATGATGCCACCGCACTCTAGCCTGGGTGATAGAGAGAGACCCTGTCTCAAATAAAAAATCATTTATGGACCCATAAAATGGAAGAGTTTATTTAAAATTTAAATAATTTTAAATAAATTTTAAATAAATTGTCAGTCTAAGAGGCTCAGGTCAGTATCATGGTTAAGAACTAAGGATAGGTACATCAGATCTGGTTTGATCAGGGAATATCAACGCTGTTAGGCCTAACATCTTTCTATGACAAATGACTCCTCATGCCACATTTATAATTCTGAAATGAAGTTTCACAGATAATAGAATCTACTGACAACATAGTTTAATAGAAAATTAATATAGTGTCCTGTGTGTTATGAAAAGGAGAAAGACAGAGTAGATTTATAATAAAAATACATAGATCAACATATGAATGTTCGCATGCAACTCTACTAGAAGATGTAATGTCCTAATCAAAAGCTTGCATCTTTAAGAGATGGGATGCAATATTTAGCTGAATACTGTCAACAGTTTTACTTCACATTTAACAAATTAGAATAACAGCTCCATAGCCATATTCATACCTATGAGCATATCCCTCACAAAATCTTCCAAATTAGCATTCCCAGGAGAATGCCTCCTGGATTTTCATGCCCAGACATCATGGAACGTAGGCATCTCTCTATGCATGGTAATGTTTATATAGGAAAAAATTATATTTGCATCTTCAAAATTCAATACATGGTAAACAAAATGCTGTGCAGAATAACTTTGATGGTGTAGTCTAAATGCAACAGGTGAAACATCAGGGTCACAGTTTGAAAGGCACACCCAATGTCAACAAGAGGTACGCGGGTTTCCTGTCACTGCTGCTGAGACAAGCCACATTGCTATGAACAAAAGCCACTGTTTATTTTCTTTTCTATCACCTTTATTGAAATATAATTTACATACGAAAATCCACATCAATTAAATGTGCAATGCAAAACGCACAGTCAATGCGTTAAAAATGCATTAAAAATGCAAGTCAGCGCGTTCTGACAGATGTATAAATCTGGGGAATCATTGGCAAAAGAACACACCCATCACCCCCCAAATGTCTCTGTGCCCCTTTGCAATCCATCTTTCCTTCCATGCTCCGCTCCAGGCAGGCACTCAACCGATGCAACTGTTTACTAACAATGACACTGATCCTATGGTGATGTTTTAGGCATTTTATATCCTAAATAAGGGTTTATGGCTTACATATAGCAACTCGACTGTGTTTTAGTCACATTTGAGGAAGCTGGGTGGCGAACTGGAATTAACAATGTAATGCACTGTTACTTTCCTATTTTAAAATAATGGAAACTGAGACTTCTGCTTCGGGGAAGGTGAAGTAGATATACTTTTCCCTATTCCTCCCACTAAATACAACTAAAAACCCTCCCTGGACATTATAAGTAAAATAAAAATATAAGAAAAGGTTGAAAGGTGGAGAAAAAAAGGAAGACCAGCTAGACACCCCAGGACTTGAAGACAGAACTCACACAGTACTGAGTGAGTTCTTGGAGGTTGCGCTTGGCTTCCTATATCCCAGAGTGGAAGCTGAAGTTGCTGGCAGTCCAGAAACATCAAGGAGTGCTGACCAAAAAAGGCCCCAACAAAAGCCTGCTCTTCCTAGGCAAAGGACCAGGAAAGAGGCTACCCAGCAAGGGAGGAGACTTTTTGACAATAGCTGCTCGATAGCATCCAGACACAGAAATGCCTGTAGCCCCAGTGACACCCACACTAGCAAAGACCAAGTGAGGAACATAGACTTCCCCCTCGTGAGGCTGTAATGAGGCACCCCAATGCCCCTGCTGGCACGGTGTCAGAGGAGGCCTAGTAAAGAGGCGGGACTTTAGTGGTGACGGCCATGCCCGCCTCAGTGCCAGTGGGGACACAAGGGGAGCTGGGCTCCCAACTCAACCCAGTAATAGCAAGAAGCCCACCACCCCCAACTTTGGTGCCAATGATGGGAAATATGGACTTCTACCTCCTTCTGCCGTGGATAGGTGGCACTGTTTCCCGTGCTAGTACCTTTTCCACCTGTCCTGCCAGAGCAATATCAGAGACAGCCAGCTAAAATAGAAGGTTCAAACAGATCCAGAGTCTCATAGCATAATACAAAAACATCCAGGTTTAAATAGATAATCACTTAACACACCACAAACCAGGATGATGTCAAACTGAATGAAAAAAAGACAATTAATATATGCCAACACCAAGATGACGGAAAGGTGAGAATTCTCTTATGATGGTTTTAAAGAAACCATCATAAAAATGCTTTAACAAGCAATTACAAACATGCTTGAAACAAGTAAAAAAAAAAAAAAAAAGAAATCCTCAGCAAAGAAATAAGACAGCTCAGAAAAAAGAGAGAAGACATAAAGAAGGAAAGGATGGAAATTTTAGAACTGAAAAATACAATGACTGAAGTACAAAGCTCATTGGATCAGCTTACAGCAGAATGGAGGGAACAGAGGAAAAATCAGTGAACTGGAATATAGCACAATAGAAATGACTCCATCAGAACAACAGAGAAAAGATAGAATGAAAAAAAAAATGGAGACTCTGGATACCTATGAGACTACAGAACAAAATATCTAACACTTGCATCATCAGAGTCCTGGGGGAGAGGAGAAAAAAACAACAGGCTGGAAAAATACTCAAAGAAATAATGGCTAAAAAGATCCCAAATTTGTCAGGAGACATAACTATATCAATTCAAGAAGCAGAGCAAACCAAAGACACATCATAATTAAGCATCTGAAAACTAAAGACAAAGAAGAAACTTTGAAAGAAGACAGAGGAAAATGGCACCTTAACTACAGAGAAAAGCAATTCGAACGACAGCAGATTTCTCATCAGAAACCGTGGAGGCTGGAAGATAATGGCATGATATTTTTCAAGTACTGAAAGAAAAGAACTGTTAACTCAGAAGCCTATACTCAGCAAAATATCCTTCGGGAATGAAGGAGAAATCAAGACATTCTTAGGCAAAGGGAAACTAGGAAATTTGTTTCCAGAAGACCCATCCTAAAGAATGGCTATAGAAAGTTTTCTAACCAGAAAAAGGCAGTAAAAGGAGGAACTTTGGAACTTTGAGAAGGAAGAAAGAGCACATTAAGCAAAACTAGAAGTCAACAAAAAAAATCTTCCCTCACCTTTTAAGTTTCCCAAATTGTTTAGGGACCGAAACAAAAGTTAAAACACTCCTCAATGTATTACTATGTAGAAGAAATGACCAAGGCAATTATAAATGAGGGAAGGCAAGGGAACATAAAGGGAGGGGAAGCTTCTACACTTCAATCATGGGAGGCATTTTAATACAGAACAGCTGAATTTAAGAATGATTACTGAGTTGTGACATATTCATGCACTAGAGGACTATACAGCACTGCAAAATAAAAACTACCACCACACCCCAAAGCAGGGAGAAACCTCATATATACAATGTTGAGTGAAGGAAACCAGTGACAAAAAAAGCACATATTGTAGGATTCCATTTATTTGAAATTCTAGAACGAGCAAAGGTAATCTATGGAGATAGAGTTTAGAATGGCAGTTGCCTTGGTGAGTATGTTGACCCCCAAAATGAAGGGGCATGAGGGAACTTGCTGATGGAGATGTGGGAGTTTTCTGTATCTTGATCTGAGAAGTAGTTATGCAGGTGCCTATATACAAGGGCTGGGAACTATCCAGCCACTGTTAAAATGTAATTGTCATATTGCATGGCTCCAGCCCTTATATGTATAAATTGTCAAGATGTACACTTAAGATTCGTGTACTGAATATGAGTTATGCACTTTTATTTTTTAAAAAAATGGATTACCGGCAATAGAAAGGAGATGGTTCTTCCTCCATGAATGTGAAACTTCCAAATGTAGGCTAACTCAGGTATGCCGTGTCCGTGACATGCCACCTGTGGTGTGCCCGTTGGTGATGTGGCTTCTCAAACAGTTGTCATCCAGCATCAAATAAAATACAATTCTCCTTTGATATGAGCCAGCGTTTCCTCTCTACAAAATCCAGTGCCAATTTAGAATAAGAGGAAAAAATTAGAACTCAGTTCCTGGTTCAAATAATTTACAAGCTGGTGTTTCACCAAACTCAGGGTTTGCTGGGGGCATTTGCAAGTAGCCCAAGCTGCAGGATAGTTCTTCATTGTGCAGGATGCTGGCCCCACTCAGAAGGATTTGACTGCTTCCTCAATCACCTTTGTAAGCAAAGGCTTATTAAAGTTGAATATACATACAGAAAAGCCCACAAATCATAAGTGGATATGCTTCTGTGAATTTTCACATCCCTGTAACTAAAGCCAAGAACTAGGAACAGCACATTCTCCCTCCCCACCTCCCAGCTGCCTGCCCGCGTCCTCTGTAGTCATTACCCTCCCCCGAGGAAAGTAATCTCCATTTGGACTTCCAACATCACAGGTTGTGTTTGCTTGTTATTGCCTTTTATATGCTTGGGATTTTTCAGATATTCTCTTTTGTGGCTGGCTTCTTTCACTCACCATTGCGTACGTGAGATGCACCTATGTTGTAATGTGAACCAATTGTTCACCCATTTTTATTTTTGTATGGTATTCAATTGCATGAAACACCACAATTTTATGACCCATTCTGCCACTGAAGGGCATATGCTTTGCTTCTGCCCCCTTTTGGGGGCTATTTTACACACACACACACACACACACACGAAGCTGCTGCAAACATTCTTGTGCAGGTCTTTGGTGAACACACGCATGCATTTCTGTTGGGCATATATACCTGGGAGTGGAACTGTGGGATCGCATGGTAGGTGCATGTGTTCAGCTTTAATAGGAAATGCCAAACTGGTTTCCAAAGAGTTCCGGTCAGACCACATCTCTGAGCCAGCCAAGAACGCTTGACAGCTTTCCGAACCCCGCCTAGGGGGTCACGCTGCCTTCCCTGAGCACCCACTGGCCGAGGGACGCCACAAAGTCCTGGCTGTCCCCCTGTCTTGTGCCCCTCCAGGCCCCTGTCTGTGCTGCCTCTGCCCTCAGACGGGCCCCTGCGTGTGATGGCCAGCTCCAGGTTTTCACCCTCACCGCACCAGGCCTGGCGACACGCGAGGCATTGGCCTCCCTTCGCCCAGGCCCTCCAGGCTAAAGTGAGGGGTTAGCTCCCATGGATGTCTATCACGTGTCCATCCATAAGCCAATCAGTGGTGGGGGCGTGCCACACTCTGATTGGCCAGAACGTGGTCACATGCCCATCATGGAAAGGAGGTGGCCTCAACTGCACCTGAAAACCTTCCATGAGGAGTCAGGGAGGGAGTTTGCAGGAGGAAGACCGCAGGCCTGTTACTGGGAGAGTTTCTGGGTGGCAGGGACGTCACGCATCCACCACAAAGGTCAGATGCTCAGCTGCGTGCTGTAGGCTGAAATATGGAGGACTTCAGAATCGAGATCCAAACAGGAGTCAGAAGGCAAATCTTAGATGGTGACATTTACATGGGGTAAATATAAAGCTTTACACTTAGGTCCTAAAAATGGCACAGGTGCAAGGTGGATTTTGCAAATGCTCCTATGAGTAAAATAAATGGGTTTTTCATTCAGAGAAAACTCTGAAGTGCAAGTAGAGAGTTCATTGACATAAATACAAAAGCTAAAGCCTTTGTAGGCCACATTAACAGAGGTCTAAGGTACAAATGAAGGAGGTGATGATGCCATTCTTGTGATACTAAATTTTGTTCTGGTCCCCCTCAGTTATAAAGGAGAGCGAAGGAGGGCATCTAGGTAGATGAAGGAGCTTGCGACTAGCCTCGTGAGATGTGGTTGAAGATGCTTTGCTTAAAGAAGAGAAGGTTGAAGCCTGGAGATCAGGGAGATACAATAATTATCTTTAGGTCCCTGGAAGGCTGATGCTTGTAAGAAAGGATTAAATGCTTGCAGGTTCTGATAGGATCAAAGGAGGTGAGCTTGGGGACCCAGGTATTGATAGCGGTACAAGAATGAAGGTCCTAGCAGTTGTCTCAATAGACAGGTCTCGGCTCTGGGTCAAGGTTGGCCGACTAGTCTTCGAGAATGTCACAGCACACCAGAAGGCTGCTTATGCCAATTCAGCTTTTCCCAAAGTGTGTCCCTTGGAACTCTGGTTAAAAAGAGGCTGCACATGCTTTGGGACACTACAGTCCAGCTTCGCAGACTCCCAGCGCACAATGGGTGCATTAAAAGCACAAACCAAGTCACTCAAAGAGCTCGTGTCACTTTCATTAAGCCAGGGTTTTCCAAAGTTATTTGAGCAAAATATCTTCCTTTTTCCTTCTAGCGACATCAACTAACGCCCTCTAGAACTAATGCCCCGTGAAACTCAGTTTGAGAAACAAACACCAGGCAACTTGGTGCTTAGAGTTCTAGCTAAGCCGTGAGATGTGTGATGTATTGGGATGAGCAAGATACTGAACACAAGGGCTTTGTGTTTTCCTGTTCTCCCTCTCTCCTTCCCATTGCACCAGGAAGAAAATTAAAAGCCGCAGATCCACCGCCCCATTCTGCACTGCTTTACAAGCAAGGGTCATGGTTCACTGATAAGTAACAGCAGAATGCGTCTCTGCTCACGTCGGGTAATACATTAGTTAGTTATTGCTGTGTAACAACCGCCTCCCAAAAGCAATGGCTCAGAAGGACAACGACTTGCTCAGCCCACAAGCCTGGGGGTCTGCCCGATGGCTCTGTTTATCTGGGGTGTCACTGGCCGCACCTGGGCTGCAGAGCCACTAGATTGGGCCCGTCTACGATGGCTTCAGCTGAGACAGCGCATCTCGGGGCCGTCTCCCACGCACCTCTCCCATCCCGCAGCAAACCAGCGTGGAGTTTGCTTGTTCACACGGCAGCCGGGCAGCGTTCCGCGCTAGTGAGAGGAAGATGGGAAGGTTTAGGACTTGTGTGCCATTGTGTCCACCATATTCCATTGTTCAAAGTGAATCACAGGATCCACTCAGAATCACAGTGGGGAAGTAAGCTCCGTTTCTTAATGAGAGGTGCTTCAAAGTCTCCCTGCGAAGAGTACGGATAGAGGGAGGCCACAAATTGGGATCAATTCACACAATCAATCTATAGCAAACATGATGAAGAAATGACATCATAATCATCGTTTGACTCTCACCTCTGGACTCAGACTAGAAGGAGCCCCTTCTAGTCTTTTCTGTTTGTGGCATGCATGCACTTATTATGCAAGACCTATAACCAGGCAGGGGGAGGCCCAAGGGTCCCTGCTATGCACTGTGCATTGCATTATGCTCGGAGATAAGAAATGATAAGGAGAGCCCCTGCCGGCAAAGCTGGTGGGGATATCAGGTGTGTGAGAAGCGAGTGGTAAGCACCCTGAGAGCTATGCACAAGTTTGGGTGGCAGCCTAAAGGATAATGGGATTCACTCTGCTCAAGCCGGTAAGAAAAGGGGCCACAGAAGCAGCTCTCCGTGAGCTGAGATGAATGAGGATTTTCCTGGGCAAGCGAAGCTAGGAAAGGCATTCCGGGTAGCAGGAACGACATTTGCAAAGGCGCGGAGGCACGAAAGAGGATGTCGCGTTCAGAACGCCGCAGGCACGGCGTGGTGGGGAGCCGGGCAGAGACGCGGGCAGGTGGCCCTAGCGGGCGGGAGGCACGGAGCCCCGGGAGAGCGTGTTAAGTGAGGTGACATGGGCCACGTGGTCAGATTTACGTTCTGGAAGGGGGACTTCGCCTGAGGGCCGGAGCAGAGGCCAGAGTAGGAGCCGGGAGAGGATGGGAGCGGAGAGGAGGGACGACTTCTGCTTTGGATATGCCGAGCTGGAGACGTCGCCGGGGTGGTGGCGGGGGAGGACCCCTCCTGAGAGCAGAAGGCAGGAGGAGGCTGCTCGGAGCGCGGGGAGCCCGTGGGCTCGGGGAACACACGTTCGGTCCCCTCCAGGATTTTCTCACTCTTCTCTGTGTCTCCCAGCTGGCATTTCTCTCTCCTCCCCCGCCGACGCCCTGCAAGCCAGAGCCCGGCCTCCCCGGGCGGGGAGTGGGAACACCAAAACGTTCCTCGGTCGGGGGGGACAGGATATGTTTTATGCCCGTCTCAAAGAAGCGACAAGCCAAGTGTCCTTTCCTCCCACCCCCTCGCGACACACACGCACCCTCTCCCGGGGCCCGGGACGCCGGCATCCCTGCATCTCTGAGCAGATCTGTGTTTTTCTCTCGGGGCCATCTGTCGCTGAGTCCGCTGTAAATCTTGTTGTGTCTCCTCGCCATATGGCGTCATTAATTACCTCGAGCCACAGAGGACCCTCCTGCTCCGCAGGCTGGGAGCCAGCTGGCTCGCCGAGGAGCGATTTGCCATGACGGGGCGGCGACCGGCTCCCACTGCGGGGCCCCGCCGGCCGAAGACCCCGGTTCCCTGCGGTGGCATCTGCCACCAGCTTGGCGGCGGCAGGTTCTCGTGGGTACACAAGCGGCACTGACAAACATTCAGGCCACACGCCATCTACTGTCATAGAAGGGGGCGTGCGTCTGTTAACCCAGCGGGCACCTGCAGCCTCATTTATCCTTGTCACTTAACCTCCAAGTCCAGAGCAGTCTGTCTGCGCCCCTCGGGCTGCGGTTCCGTCTTGCAGAAACAGCCAAAGGAGAACACAATTAAAGGAGCTGAACAGCCACCGAAAGCTGAGGCTTCCAGGGGGTCCCTGCCCTTCTGAGCCTTTGGCCTCAGCTTCTGTTGCCGGAAAGGGTTGGAGGAGCAGCCAGTTTCCTCCCGGCTACGGTGTGCCAGGATCGACCAACAAATATTCAGTCAACAACCATCCCGAAACCAAGTGCTGGAGACACAGTTCTGACAAGGCAGGCGTGGCCCCTGCTCTCCTGGAGGCTTCCCCTGGAGTTGAGGACCACACGCGTGCACGGGTGCACGCACACGGTACACACGTCAGGGTACAAAATTGTCATCGGTGGTGACCGGTGGGACGAGGGAACAGAATCAATCGGGGGCTGAATGGAAGAGCTTCAAGGGATCACCTCCAGAGAGAGGAGTCATGGAAGGCCTCTCTGAGGAGGTGATTTTCTGTTAAACAGATTTATTGAGATATAATTTACATACCTTAACATTCACCCTTTGTTAAACTGCACAATTCAGTGGTTTTTGAGATATTTGCAATATATTTTAATATATCTAGCAAAGTTGCGCGATCATAACCACAATCAAATGTTAGAACCTTTGATCTCCCTGGAAAGAAACCTTGTATCCATTCTCTCCTTCTGCCCAGCTCCTGGCAGCCACTAATTTACTTTCTGTCTCTATGGATTTGCCTATTCTGGATATTTATTATGAATGGAATCACACACTATGTGGCCCATTGTGACTGAATTCTTTCACTTAGCATAATGCTACCAGGCCTGACTAATTTTTCTTGGTTTTTATAGAGACAGAGTCTCACTATGTTGCTCAGGCTGGTCTCAAACTCCTGACCTCAAGCAATCCTCCCGCCTAGGCCTCCCAAAGTGCTGGGACTACTGGCATGAGCCACTGTGCCTGGCCCAGGTTCCTCATTGTCTTTCTGTTCTACGATTCTTAGCATCTGACTTCATAGTCCATGATGGCTGCTGCAGCACCAGCCCTCACATCTGCATTATAGACCAGAAAAAAAGGAAGAGAAGACAAAATTACTCTCATTGGTTCCTCAATGACTATAAGGAGCAGAAGCACCCTCCCACACAAGACTGGAATGGGAGTGATAAATAAACCTTCGCTGTTTGAGCCATTGAGTTTGGGGGCTATTTGTTACAGAAGCACTTCGTTAGCCTTTGCCGGGTTGCAAACCACCCCAAAAATGTGCCTTAAGGCAACGTCGTCTTCAGTCTCATGATTGCCCGAGTCGCTTTCGCAATTCCTCTGCCAGTTTAGTGTGGGCTGGTTCACACGGCCACATTCAGTCGGAGGCCTGGCCGGGCTGCGGGCTCGGCCTGCCCGTGTCTGGCATTTGGTGCTGGCTGTCCACGGGGCCATCTCTGATTTCCTCCGTGTGGCCTCTCATCCACGTAGGTGACACTGAGCTTCCACGCAGCCTGGGGGGCGCAGAGCTCCAAAAGGGCAGGAGGAACACAGCACCCATAAGACCCGGCCTTGGAAAGCGCCCAGCACCACTCTGTGGCATCCTGCCCGTCAAAGCGAGTCACAGACTCGGGAAGGGAAGATCACCAGGTGCACAGCGTGCAGAGACAGGGTCTCTCCGGGGTTGAGGCCTGGGCCTGCCGCAAGGAGTTAATGGGGCTGCGTGTGCATGACATGACAGGCACCTTCTCCACCCCTCCCCCCTCGTTCCCCAGCCCCACGTGGCTCCTGTCTCTGCGGGGCCCCCCGTATGCACGCCCTGGGTGGCAGTCGGCAAGCCAGTGGGCTTCTAGTCTCAGCAGGACACGGCCACATGAGCCAAGCTTGGGAGCAAAGGGGACTGCCCTCCCAGGCTTGGCGTGGTGCCCGGAGCCCCGAGGAAATGTCACCCGCTCTGCTGGCGGGAGTGCCGAGTCAAATAGCCGTGAAACCAAACAAACGGACACCCACCTCCACTGCGGCCCGCGCAGATGTGACCAATCCTTTTCTTGAGAGGGAAAAGAAAAGAGTTTTCTTTGTTGTTTGACATTCTGATCTCCGCAGCATAGAAACTAAAAATAATCCCCGTAGGGAGGGTGTTGTGTGTTTGTCCCATTGTTCTCCCACACTCACCTGTGCCATGCGGGCGAGGCTTGAGAGCTAGGTCTTCAGAAACAAAATCTCTCATCCTCTTTACAAATCTATTCACTCGTCCCATCCCACTTGCCTGCCCACCCCTCCACTAATCTACACACGATCCAACCATGCATCCATCCATCCATTGTCTACCCATCCACCCATCCATCCAACCATCCTTCCATCCATCCATCCATTTATGCATCCTTTTATCCATCCATCCATGCCTGCATCCATCCATCCACATATCCATTTATCCATGCATCCTTCCATTCATTCATCTATCACCTACCCATCCACTCATCCATCCAATCATGCATTCTTTTATCCATCCATCCATCCATCCACCCATCCATGCACCCATTCATCCATGCATCTATGCATCCATTTATCCATGCGTACTTCCACCCACCCACCCACCCAGCCATCCACTCATTCATCTACCCATGTATCCACCCAGCCATCCACCCATCCACCTATCCATCCATCCATCCATCCATTCATCCACCCATCCAATCGGTATTTATTGAGTGCCTTCTCTGTGCCTGGCACTATGGCAAGATGTCGCTGCTGAACGAAACTCACCAGGAAGCTGTCCTTATGAAGTTGACAGCCTGCAGGGGGTCAGTCATTAGGAAAGTAAACAGAGCAGTAAACGCAAGAACTGCTTTTCGGGAATGCACATTAAGCCACTGCCCAGGGGATGCCATTTGAGCACTTTTTCTGGGTCAGGCAATGCTATGAGCACAAGTTATCTTCTAATCATTACTACCTTATGATGCTGTTACTATTAATATTCCTGTTTTTCACAGAGGGACAAGCAGAGACTCAGATAAGGGAGACTTGCCTAAGGCCACACAGCTGGCAAGTGGCAGAGCCCAGGTGGACTTGCCAGTCGAGGCAGAGCGTGAGGAGGAGAGATGGCTGCATTCGGTGCCCTCCGCTTCCCTCATTCTGGGCATTATAGTGACGTCAGGGCCGCTGGCACAGGGGATCTCAGCCGCACGGCCACTCTCTTTGCACCTGCTCTTAGTCTGATGACTCGAGTATCTGGGAATGGGATAAACATTAACCCAGCTTGTCTCTGCCGGGCCCCACGACAGCCGCGCGCCCCTGGGCAGGCCATCCCCTCGCTCCTGATCTTCGTTTGCATCTGCGCTGCCCGCCAGCGGGCCTGTGCCTGCCTGGCTCACGCATCCAGATGTTTCCGGGGACCTACTAGGTGCCAGCCTCTGGGGCAGGCCCTGGGGCGGGAGCAAGCATGGAGCTGTGGCTGGGAGAGAAAAGGCACAAGGTGCTCTGCAGGTGTCCGACAGGCCGGCGTGGCCCGGGTGACAGGCTGCCGGGACTCCCCGGGGAGACGACGCCTCGTCGGAGACCTGGAGGGTGAGAAGAAGACAGCTGGGCAGAGACTCGGGAGAGGGAGCCCCAGGCAGAGGAATCGGCATCTGCAAAGGCCCCGATGTGGCAAAAGGCTTGTTGGAGTCCAGGCCCTAGGAGGCCGCCGCGTGGCTGCCCCCGGAGTGACGGGCGTGCCGCACGGGGCAAGCGCAGGGGGGTGGGGTGGCATTATGCAGGGCCTTGGAGACAACGGTGGGATTCGAGACCCTGAGCAGAGGGAGATGGGGAGCCCTTGAGTCCCAGGGGGCCCAGATGTCCATGCAACAGGCTCTGGGGACCCCTCTGCTGGGCTGGGGGCTCACGGAGGGAGCTCGGATGGGCCATCAGAGGTTGTTCAGAAACAAACTTGAACTACTTCCGAATACTGCCGGGAGTGGGTTTGTAAGACAGTGTGGGTTGGTGGGTAGGAGGACAAGGGTCGATGGCTTTAACTGGAACCTGGAAATCCACACTGTCAGGGGGCAAGGCCCAGAGGGCTCACTTTGTGCCACCAGCTGTGTAATTTGTTTGTTCCTTTACGGTTGGTTTGAACATCCGCTTGGCCGTGGGCCCTAATATTCAGTTGGAGCACTGGTAATTTGCAGGCGGCAGAGAACCTGACCTGAGAACAAGGAATTTATTGGTTCTTGTGTTTGAACAGCCTAAGGGCAGACCTTCAGGTATGGCTTGATCCAGAGGCTCCAATGATGTCACTGGGATCCCGTTTCTCTCTCTCTCTCTGCCCCCACTTGTCAGGCTGACTTCCTTAGAGCCGGTGGCATGTGTAGATCCCAGATCAGAGATGGCACTGGGGGCTCTGCATTCCGTCTTCCTCCCTCCAAGAGCCTCAGAGAAGAAGCTCCAGGCTTTTCTGGGGACCTCAAGCCGTGCACAAACTCCGATCGGCCCATACCATACCTAGACCAACCAATGGCGAGGGAGACAGGACGTGCTGATTGGCTGAGCTCAGGTGATTTGTTCTGCTCACTCCAGGGCGTGAAGGCATGGGGAACGCGTGTGGGGGGGGTCCCCGTCCCGCTGGGGCACTGTTGCCACATAGAAGGGGGAGGGTCTGAGCTGAGCGAGAACCACGCCTGTTCATCACATGCAGGGACCCGAGACCCCCTGCAGGCGAGGGCATTCCAGGGCCTTCCTCAGGAGGGAAAAGGGTTGTCTCAAGATTGCCAAGCTGTGGGACAAGGGGTGATATCGTTGCCAAGGGTCGGGGCTACGCGTTGGCCAGGAAGACAAAGGGAAGAGTCAGGGAGAGGCGCAGGTGCCGGGATCAGAGAGTGAGAGGAGGGGTGGGGGGAGCCAGGGAGAGCTCCCGGCATGGACTGAGTTCCGACAGCGCAGATATGACACCAACAGCTTCACAAGTCCCGGGGAGACTGCCCACCCCGACCCAGGCTGGGGCCGGGGTGCTCATGCTCAAACCACCTTCCTCCCTCTAAGTAGCAGAGTGGGGGTTTCTCTCCACTAACTGCTGGTGTATAGGGGTCTCCTCTGGGTTTCAAGCCTCCAAGGGTGAGGTTCTAAGATCAGTGGAAGGGGTCTGGGTCTCCCTCTGGGTGACCCGTGAGCTGCCAAGGGCCATTGTTGCAGACGGAGCAAAGTTCCATGAGCACACAGACAGAGAAGCAGGAGCCTGGTGACATCCTCCAAGCCTCTGGATCAAGCCATACCTGAAGGTCTGCCACCTACAGAGTGGACATTATAACGTAGTCCCTGGGTACCCGTGTGCTGCCTTCCCAGCCATCCAGCCCTTGACTCATGGCCTTGGCAATTCCTGGGCAGCAGCCACACTCTCAGATCTCTTTCCAGCCTGGGACCCCACTTCCCTCATCCCTTCCTTCCCAGACCTCCGAAGTCTTAGGGTGACCACGTGTTCTGGTTTCACTAGACAGTCTCGGTTGATGTCTATTGTCCCTGTGTAATTCTTCACAGTGGCTCACTGTGGCTCTGCCATTCTCAATATGTCCTACTTTGGATGAGAAACTACAGTTTCCCCATACTTCCTGCATCCCAATATTCTTTTCACAGGAGCCCTGGTGGTCCTGAGAGTTGGTAAAACTTGAACCCAAACGATTAGCCACAAAAAGGGGCCATTTTCAACCTACAAATGCAGGGCAGGTTTAGCCTTCCACAACTATACTCTCTGCACCTCCCTGGGGTTTGTTTATACCCAGGCCTGGGAAGGGGCGTTTTCTACAAGGACAAGTAGGATGATTTCCTTCTAAAAAAGAGAGAGGAAAAAAAAAAAAAAGCAAGCTCCAGGCCTGAGGGTTTTCCCTGCCTCCACCCCCTCCTGTTCCTGTCCTCATTCATCCCCACAATCAACCCCTTGTTTTAAGGTAACTTGACTGAGTCTCTTTTTCCTGCAACAAAAAGAGGTGTACCTAAAATAGGCCAGAGCCTGGGCCCCTGGCCAAATTTAGACTTAAGGAAAATCTAGGTCAGGCAGAAGAGGGAGAGGCAGGCTGAGATCCTTGGAGATTGAGGCTAGACACTCCTGCTGATGTGGGGCTTCCTCTGTGCCAGCCCCCAAGCTGCGCATTCAACGGCCGCAGTCTTATTTAACTCTCTTACTATCCTAGGAGGTAGAGACTATTACCTACAGCTGACAGAGAAGGAAACTGAGGCTTGGAGAGTCACGATTTGGGGTTCACATCCCAATCCCCTCAATCCAAAACCTGTACCTGCACCAAAGCAGCCTTCCAGACTGAAAGGGGTAGCTGGAGTCTCAGCCATTTGGCATCTAGAAGCTCAGCCTACCCTGGCCCAAGCCGAGACTCCTTGGCACAAACGTGTCTGTGGTTTTCTTAACTATTTTTTGAATGAGTTTAAGGAGTGAGAAACAGTCACAGGTCATTGTTTCAATTGAAATGAAGATAAGCAAAATAGGGAAATTCTAGCCTCCTTCAGGTAGAGCTAGATCCAGGTGCTCCTGTGATACCCTCCCATGTAGCATTTAATTCCCTCTCCAGCTCTCTTCTTCCTTCTGTGTGCTGCTCTCTCTACAAGGCAGGAGGGATGGTTACAGGCAGTCCCAAGCCTCATCTCTCTGGTTTGTAATCCAAAAGGGTCTCTCTCTCTCTCTCTCTCACCCCCTCTCAGCAGCTGTATAGGAATCCAAGGAAGGATTTGATTGGCTCTGCTTGGATCACATGTGCACTTTAGGACCAATCACTGGGTCCAAGAGGACACAACACGGGTGTTGGGATTGGCTTAGCCTGAACACAGGCCCTCGGCTGTGGTAGGAAAGGCAGAGGCTGGTGACTAACAGCTCTGGGCGGGGGGTGGGGGGTGGGGGTGGATGGGGGATGGGGGGGTGTGCCGTTCCATCAAGGAAGAGCCGCTGGTCATCCAAACCAGCCTGTCCACCATGCCCAGATGGACATGTTGCAGAGATAACTAGTTTAAGACGTTCTAATGTGCTTTTCCCTTTGCTCCGCCGAGGACGGCTTTTGATCTGTGGCGCCCTAGGCACCCATTAGTCTGGGGACGATTAGAATTTATTATGGAAAATGCAAAGAGAAAGGCAGAGGGGATGTCCAGCTTTGGACCTTCAAAATTAGATTATGTGCCAGACCATAGCCTGGAGGAAGAATTCTCCAGCCTCCTCCTCGTTTAGCTTGCCAATAGCTGCGCCAACATCGTAGAAGATGGAGGGTCTGTCTCATCTGCCTGCGATCACCGGGCCCACGCTCTGATAAAGAGAGGACATGACATCGTGGAGGTAGGAGGAATGTTGCATGTTTTCTGACTTCAGGATTGCAAGGAGAAGAGCGTGCAAAATGAGGAAATCCTGCCCCCCCGTGATACTTCTCCACGACGCCCCTCAATGATTATTAGTTCTGAGCATTTGCTGCTTCCCTGGCATGGGCTGTGCTGTGAGAGAGCTCACTCGCTGTGTCCGCTCCCCCGTGGAATAAGCATTTCTGCCACCCAGGACTCCCAAGCTCGAGCAAGTTCCCTCGACCCGAATGTGTCTGAAACAGATGGGGGGGGGGGGTATCGGATCATGCAACTCGGACGCCGCTGCGATGGTTAATTTCATGTGCCGACTTGACTGGGCCACAGGGTGCCCAGATATTTGGTCACGTGTCATTCTGGGCGTGTGCACGAGGGTGATCTGGGGTGAGGTTAGCATTGCAACCGGCGGACCGAGCACAGCAGGTTGCCTTTCCTCGTGTGCCTGGGCCTCATCCAATCAGCCACAGGCCTGAGCAGAACAAAAAGGCCGACTCTTGCACAGCGAGAGGGAACCCTGGCCTGGTGGCTCTGGGCGGGGACATCGGTCTCCTGCCCTCCAGCTCTGACAGAAGCATTAACTCCTCTCGGGGCTGCTGGCTTTTGGGCGGCTGTGATCTCATGACAAACTGGAACGGATGAGAAGTTGCTTCTTCTGGGCGAGAGGAGATCTCGGAGACGGAATCTACTCCTAGCGAAGATGCCGTGAGCATTGTTGAAGTGACAATAAAGGATTTCGAATATTACAGAAACTTTCATTGGTAAAACAGGGGCAGGGTTCGAGAGGGCGGTTTCTGATTTTGAAAGAAGTCCTACTGTGAGTAAAATGCCATCTAAGAGCATCACAAGCAACAGAGAAATCTTTCATGAAAGGAGGAGTGAAGGGATGTGGCAAACTTCATCACTGTCTTGTTTGAAGAAATGGCCACGGTCGCCCCTGCCTTTGGCAACCAGCACCCTGATCCGCCGGTGACATCAGGGAAGGATGATTCACCGGTGAAAAGATATGACTCACTGAAGGCTCAAATGATCGTTAACATTTTTTAGCAATAGGCTGGGCGCGGTGGCTCACGCCTGTAATCCTAGCATTCTGGGAGGCCAAGGCGGGCGGATTGCTCGAGGTCAGGAGTTCAAAACCAGCCTAAGCAAGAGCAAGACCCCATCTCCACTATAAATAGAAAGAAATTAATTGGCCAACTAATATATATAGAAAACATTAGCCGGGCATGGTGGCGCATGCCTGTAGTCCCAGCTACTCGGGAGGCTGAGGCAGGAGGATCACTGGAGCCCAGGAGTTGAGGTTGCTGTGAGCTAGGCTGACGCCACGGCACTCACTCTAGCCTGGGCAACAAAGCGAGACTCTGTCTCAAAAAACAAACAAACAAACAAAAACATTTTTTAGCAATAAAGTATTTTAATCAATATATGTACATTTTTATACAAATGCCATCACACACTTAACAGACTATGGTATAGTGTAAGCATAACTATTATATTGGCTGTGAAACCAGAAAGTTTGTGCAGCTGGCTTTATCGTGGTGGTCGGGAACTGAACCTGCAATGTCTCTAAGCTATGCCCAGACATATTCTTGGGGGAAACCTGAACTAATACAGACACCTAAAACAAATTATGAATATGCTTCAGGAATGGCTGGGTCCAGGACCTAATTTAAACCATGTCATGGTCATGAGGCTTCATCGTCTCCTGCCAGGTCTCACACAAGATTTCATCACGTGGTGCACTTGTCAGCAAGCCTGGCTTGTGTCCTTCTGAATGTAGTGCTTTAAGAAAGAAAGAACATCTGATTGGCCTCGCTTGGGGCCTGCGTGTATCCCCAAACCAGTCTCTGTGGTCCAGAAGGGCACCAGGATTGGCAAAGCTCATGGGCTGGGGGAGGAGTCCCACAAACGAGGCGGAGAGGACAGCAGTGACAGGTCAAGTAGGCAATGTCACTATGCCCATTTTGCAGGTGAGGGAACCGGCCCAACGGGTGTAGGTGACTGGCCACGTACAAGCCTCAGAGAGAGCAAGCAGCAATGCCGGGCAGGATTCGAACCCAGGTCTGTCCTCGGGTCCCTAACCACTTCTCCATACTGCCTCTCGCCCCTCAGTCCTTGCCTAGAGTCAAGGTCCTCCAACACCCGGCCCCCGGCCCCTGGCACGTAGGGCTCTCAGAGCCCACCCTGCGCCTGGCGCACGGCAGGAGCACGGTAGCACGAGTGCCGCCCTGCAGCTGGGCACAGCCCTGGGCCCCGTGCTGTAGGAAGCTCTTCCTAACCTACCCCGTGACATCTTCCTTTGCATTCTCCCCCCAGCTCTCAGGAGACACCCGAGTCGCCAGCCGACTCCACCCAGCAGCTGGCATGAGTCCCCACTCGGCCATGCCTGTCCTCTGACACATCTCCGACCCCTCTGAGAACTGCCCGGTTTGGGCAGCTCGGGAACAGATGCTTCTCAACGACTATAATTCACCCCGAGTATTTTTGGTCCCCTCATCTTGGTAAACTGTCGGGGTCGTGCTGGTTCTCCAGGAGAGAAGACAGAGCAGCCTCCGTCCAAGCCCCGCCCGTTGGAGCGGGCCCTGCAGCCGCGGCGGCGGCGGGCTGGCGCGACATTTCGGGGCCACCTTCGCTACCTGCAGCTGCGTGTCAAACTACCCCAGAACGTGGCAAGTGGAAAACCACGCACACGTATGGCCTCTCGGTTCCCGTGGGTCGGGAATTCAGGACTGGCTTAGATATAGATCTGGGCAGGCAGTGCTGGACCTGTGGTTGCCTTGGCGGCCAGGGCTGCAGCCTCACCTGGAGGCTTCTGGGGTGGCTCCCAAGGTGGGCCACGCTCACGGCCGCTGGCGGGAGGCCTGGGGTCACCACGGGAACCTCTCCACGGCGCTGCTTGAGCATCCTCACAACATGGCGGCTGCCTTCCCCGGCATGGGTGGCCCCCGAGAGATCAAGACGGAAGCCACGTCATGCCTTTTACGGCCTAACCTCAAAAGTTACACCCGATCCCTCCCATCTTGTCCTGGTCGTTAGGAGGGGACCTGTAAGTCCAGCGTGCACTCGGGGGGTGAAGCATCGGGCCCCATCTTTCGAATGGAGGGCCGGCGGGAGTGTGGCCCTGTTTCCAGCCTCACAGGCGTGACAGTAGAATGCAACGTGGCTCTAGTTCTTTACCTGTCCCCGTATTCTTACCTCTGCCAAGTGGCTTTGCTCTTCCTCCTGTTAAAGGGACAGAGCACAGCTCTTCACCCTGTGATGGCAGGCTTGGTCCTGGGACTTGCCTGGGTCAACAGAGTGAGGCAGGGGTGACCGTGAGTGGTCCTGGCCTTGAGGGACTCTGCATGTTGCCGCTCACCTTCGCGCACTCCTGCCGTCAGTGGGAGAGCACCATGGCAAGGCTAGACCACGGATCCCAGGACAGGACGGGACACACGCGGGTCAGGACAGAGCTGCCCGGCTAAGCCAGGCCCAGCCCAGCTAGCCCACGCTAGGCATGTGAACTAAATGAACACTTATCTTTCTATGGCACTGAGATTGTGGGAGTCAGCCCTAGTCCTGGGTTCAAATTTGTCAGCTCCCTGCCTTTCCAGCTAGGTGACCCTGGACAAATCCCTTCACTTCTCTGAGCCTCAGTGACCTCAACTGTAAAACAGGGATAATAATATCATCTCTCGCATGGAGTTTTTTTGATGATTAAGATCGGGTCTATAAAATGCTTAGAGCAGGGACTAGCACCATTGTGATTATTAGGAACAAAACACTCTGGGCGCATTGTCTCACTGCTGATGTGCAGCCAAGGGTAGGATTTGATTCTCTAACTCAAGCACCTGCTGTAGCTTCCTAGTTCCAAGTTCCCCAGTGTGATCTCAAGGCTTCCTTCCTCCTCCTCTCATGCTCACTGGCCTCTCACTCTCCTGTCAAATGGCCATGACATGTGCCTAATGCACACCTTGCTGTACCCGGAGCTCCAGCCCCATGCAACCTGTGAGCTTCCCTGCACATCAGATCTCCTCTCTGGCCTGGCTCTGCTCCTGTGTGGCTGTAGAACAAGCTTTTAATCTCCCTGGGCCATAAAGTGCTTCATGACACGACTCTAGAATCAGCAACACTGGGCTCTGGATTCTGGCTTCACCAGTCACCAGCTGGGTGGCTTTGGGAAGTGACTGTGCCTCTCTAGACTTCTGTCTCCTCACATGCGGAATGGGGACGCTTCTGCTACTTGCCTTACCAGGTGGTGGCGGGCTTTGGTCCTGTCCGACATACGAAGTCATGCTCCTATGCCTGGCGTGCTGGCGGTGTAGCTAATGACATTCAGCTGCCATTACTGCCACCGACAATAGCTCCTCCATCTGGGAAGGCAGGGGCTGGATTTGTCGGGAGATCCTCCAGGCACTGACGCTGGGCGTGGACGTTGGGCAGGGGGTGGGGGGGTGGGGGGGTGGAGAGCCCCCTTGGGCAGAATCCCAGGTTCCCCACTTCCCTTCCAACACTCTGCTACCTGCTTTACATGTCGGGGTGCCTTATGCAAATTTATCTAGAAAACAATTTCTTTGCTTTAAAAAAAAAGTTTGGAAACATTGGATCACAGGGCCTTCGAGGGTTTTCCCAGGTTTGCCTTTTGGGGATTCCGTTGCCAAGAGCTGGCTCAGGGCTGAGTGGTGCATGGGTATGAGGGGCCACCATGCCGGTGTTCACACCCAGGGACTTCGAAAGCCAAGCCCCAAACCGGCCCTGTGCTCTGCCACCCGCTCGCCGAACGCCCCTCTCTGGGGGCCCTCTCCCGTAGACCCCACCAGGCTGTCCCCTTTCGTGTATGTGAATCCCCACTTCTTGGCTCCCGGCCAGTCTGCTAGAGGGAGACAACGTGGGGAGGGAGGGGACGCCTTTAAGTTTGAAGGTAACCACGACGCAAACCAGAGCGACTCCGTTAACTGAAATCACCGCAGAAAGAAACATCGGCGCCGTGGCTGGTTTGATGGGGGGGGGGGGGGGGTTTCTCCCTCTCTCTCTTTTTTGATCTTTTATCAAGAGCTTGTTTTGATCCTGTGGTTGCCACGATACGGAAGCGTTTGGTGGCTGTTTCTGAGAAGCCACGTGGACGACTGTTTGTGTCAGTTCCATCTCCTCGCAAGGGCGCAGGGGGTGGCCGAGCTTAGCGCCTAGGCCGGGGGGCAGGACGGGGCTTGGGGGGAAGGTCACGCAGTGGGGTCTGCAGGAGGAGGGGAGCTGGCCCCCAAGACCCGGCCCAGGGACGTCACCTGCAGAAAGTCCGTTCACCTCTGGCATGCTGTGTGGCCAGCAGAACGTCTCTCCGCCTCTCTGAGCCTCAGTCTCCTTATTCGACCAAGGATGCGACGACATGTCCCCAAACAGCTTCACGAGGGTGAGGAACGGGAATTGGAGCAGGTGCGGGGGGAAGAGTCGAGGTTGAGTTCTATTATCAGCCAGACATCATCTCGTGCAGTCCTTACCGCTACCCCACCTGACGGACGAGGGCCGGAGCAGCGCGGTGACCTGTCCCAAGTCACGTCGCTGGGGGAAACAGGGAGGCCGTGACATAGTACATTCATGCTTTCTCCCACAGTCAATTTAGAACAGCATAGTAATCACATCACGCTATCCTAAATGCTCCATGTATATGACCAGATTAATCTTCACAGTGGCCGTCTAGGTACCGCTATTATCCTAATTTTTCTGCATGAGAAAACTGGAGTTCCTCAAGTAATTTGCTCAGTTAGCCAGTCTGTAAACTACAGATTTGGGATGTGGACCCAGTCGGCCCAGCTGCAGAGTTCTTGCTCTCAGCACAAACAGTTGCAAGGCCACTCACGGAGATGCTAGACAAAGTCGGCCTTGCACGCGCTGGCTGTTTGTCGCAGCACGGTGGTTACAGCAGCACCTACCCGGAAACAACGGGCATCTCCATCGATACGGCGCTGGCTGGATGACTTGCATTGCATCTACGCAGTGAAACACAGCATGCCAGGTGACAAGCACGATCTCGATCTACTGCATCAGGGCTCCTCAGACTTTCTAAACAGGGGGCCAGTCCACTGTCCCTCAGACCGTCGGAGAGTGTGCACAGTGGGCCTGGGATGAGTCGGCTGCTAAGCAGGACAGGCAGCAGCGGCAGCAAAACAGCCGGGGGGCCGGATAAATGTGCCAGGCAGGCGGCACGTGGCCCACGGGCCGTAGTTTGAGGACACCTGTTACAGCACACAGTTGGCCCTTGAACAACATGAGTTTCAGCTGCTCAGGTCCCCTCCCACGTGGATTTTCTTCGGCCTCTGCCACCCCCGAGACGGCGAGACCAACCCTTCCTCCTCCTCCTCCTCTTCCTCCCCAGCCCACTCAGCGTGAAGACGACAAGGATGATCCGCCTCCACTTAACGAACAGTAAATATATTTTCTCTTCCCTGTGATTTTCTTAATAACATTTTCTCTTCTCTAGCTGCCTTTATTGTGAGAATACAGTGTAACATAGCTAGAACATGCAAAATATGTGCTCATGGACTGTTCGTGTTATTGGTAAGGCTTCAGTCAACGGTAGTTAAGTGCTGGGGCAGCGAAACGTCATACGGGGACTTTCGACTGCACGGGGTGGAGCGGGGGCCGGTGCCCTTAACCCTCGCATTGTTCAAAGGTCAACTGTGAATACGTCTTGGAAACGTATCTGGGTGTGTCTTTCGGCACCCGGCTCTCACGGCCCGCCCAGTGGCGAGGCTGCTCCCTTGGACATCTGTCGGATAAGGGACTTGACGCCTCCCCTGCCTGACAGTTTATCTGAGCCTGTCCCACGTTAGGAGGTGGAGGCACACGCCCACCTGTGTGACCTGCCCTACATTTTCACCTCCCCGTCTGCAACCCTGCGACCCATCTATATCCCCTTTAAAACATATACTTATCCCTAGTATCAATATCCCAATTCCCTACAATTTTTTTAACCGGGGGTGATTTTTGCTCCCACCCTCCCCACCCCCCCCAGAAGATACGTGGCAATGTTTGGAGATATTTCTGGCTGTCGCAAGGCAGCCCCGGCACACACCGCTGGCGCTGAGGGCCGGAAGCCCAAAATGCCACGTGTGCTGAACACTCCTGTTTATGCTCTCTAGACTGAGGCGGCCGGGGTGTCCTGGCGGCACCCCAGGTAGGCGGCAGCGCTGCAAGGTTAAAAAGAGAGAGAGGATGCTGTTCTGTAGCAGCTGGGCGCCGCATGAGCCTGTTTGCAGATGAGAATGTTGAGGCCCAGCTGGGTAAGGCACACTCCTGTGAAGAGCTACCCTGTGCTCTGGAAGGGGGACTGCGTGGGTGGTCACCAGGCCAAGCGGGAGGATGCTCTTCGCACTGGAGCCTGAACAAGGGGTGGGTTTCAGAAGACGAAGGGCTCAGCACAGGCTGAGAAAGCAAGACAAGCTCCTCATCCGGCTGCCTGCTTGTCGTCACGATGACAATCTCGCTTCCCCATGGCTTCTTGCTTGGGCATGACTCATCCCATGGAGGCTGTCCTGTCGGCCCAGCCCTAGTCTCTGGGTTTGACCATGTAGTCACCCGTTCATTGAGCAAATACCTGTCGAGCCTCAGCTACGTACCAAGCTCTGGGGCTATGCTGAATGTGAAATCGGGCTGGCCCCTGCCTTCGTAGGGTCTGGGAAGGAGATAGAAGCGGATCCAGGAACCAGACCAATACATATAAAGAACATGTGTGATCAGGGCTTCCGAAGAGAGATGAGCAACAAAAGAAACTGTATATCATTGGAGAACTGGCCTGGCTGGGGAAGGAGCCTGGGCTGAGAATCAGAGCTAGCCTAAGGGGCTAATTAGGCAAACTGGGGAAGGAAGACTGTTCCAGGCAGAGGAAACAGAATGTGCAAGAGTCCTTTGGCTACAGGGCTCCTGATGGGTACAAAGGACAGAAAAAAAAAATGTTTATGTGGCAGGAGGCTAAAGAGAAGACAAGGATTAGTCCACACAGGTCTTGCAATTTAATGATTAGGGTCTTTATGCAGAGAGCAATGGGAAGCCATGGCAAGTTTAAGCAGGAGGGTCTGATGATCGGATTTGCATGTGAGGTCCCTCTGACTTCTGTGTAGGACTTGTAGGAGGGCAGAGAGATGTGCGAGAAGGCTGCCGGGGCTGTGTGAATAAGAGAAGACGCAGGCCTGGACCGGGGGATTGGTGAGAAGTGGGTGCATTTGACACAAATGCAGCAGCTCCAAAGAGTGATGGCAATCCAGGAGATCGACATGAGGAAATCGCGTACCCTTCTCCCGGGCATCTCCTGTTGAAGCTTCCGGACGCCCTAGTGCCTGGCTCCGTGCCCGGATGCCCCGCGGAGCTTGTCCAGAGCAGCTGCCGGACGCTGCAGCCCAGGCCACCCAGCCAGCATCGAAGGCCACAGCAAGGAGGAGGCGCAGAAAGGACTATTTTGGGCTCCCTATTTATAAAGCCGGGGTCAGGGCACCCCGCCCACCAACAGCTCCAGTACTGGAAGCTTCCAAAGGCCTCCCCTGACCTCCCACCAGCCCAGCACCAGGGAGAGGCTCTGTGGTGACCCCGGGCAGCTGGGAAAGAGGCCTCCAGAGTGGTTGGTGGGGGTTTGGGGGTACAGGGGTGCAAGAGCATGACCCTCATGGGTCAGATAGATCCCTGGGTCCAAACCCCAGCTTTTCCACTTTCCACCAGCCTTGGGCAAGTCACTTTCCCCTTTCTGAGCCTCAGTTGCTCATCTGTAAAATGGGACTAACTCACAAATTGTTATAGGTGAGAGAGAGTGAATCGGCCAGCTGTCACTTAATAAACGCATCCTGTGAGCCTGTCGTGGTACAAGGTGGTGGCAATGTAATGTTGAGCAAGACATGCTTCACGGAGTTTTCGTTCTAATGGGGAAACCAACCTTAAGGAAAAACTCATCCAATGCACCACTGAGCTATCATCATGGTAAGAGCTAGGAAAGCATTTGCAGGTGTGCCGGGGAGGAGGGGAGGAGCTAAGACAGAAGAAGAAACGCGTGGGCTGAGCGTCCTGAGTTGGTTCATGGCTGCATCCAAGCGATCATTCGCCAGCTACGAGTGCTGTGGCGTCATCACAGCTCACAGCAACCTCAAACTCCTGGGCTCAAGCGATCCTCCTGCCTCAGCCTCCTGAGTAGCTGGGACTACAGGCGTGCACCACCACACCCGGCTAATTTTCCTTTTTTTAGTAGAGATGGGGTCTCACTTTTGCTCAGGCTGGTCTTGAACCCCTGACCTCAAGGAGTCCTCCCACCTCGGCCTCCCAGAGTGCTAGGATTATAGGTGTGAGCCACCTCACCCAGACCAATGTTGCCTTCTTTGATGGAAGAAGAATAACTTCACGAAGAAATAGCATTAATCTTATATCATACTTTTTGTCCAAGAAAAAAAGAGAAATAGCATTAATCATACACAGGGCTCTGAGAATGAACACCATCTGCCTATTTTAATGAAAGAAAGATGCAGAAAGAATTGAAAGAATTTAAACTTGGGTTTCCATCAGACGCCCTGAGGGGCTTGTTAAACACAGACCCTGAATGCTCCCCACTCCCCCGCACCCCTTTCTGATTCAGCCGCCTGGGGAGGGCTGAGAACTTGCCTTTCTAACAGGAGGCCAAGTGGTGCTGGGGGGGCTGGTTTGTGGACCACACGCCGAGAACCACTGGTCCAGGGCAACCTGGGATGTCGGGGAATTTGCTAGTATGGAAGGCTGCTTCACCCAGTCTCCCCCTTCTCGCAAGACCAGCTGGGAGGAGCTTGGGCAGCCTCTGAGCTCAAGCCTCCTCCTGTCCCCCCAGCCAGTGCCCTCCCACTCGGTCTTTGTCACCTGGGAGGCGGTCCTCAACCCAAAGATCACCTAAGTCCCACCTTGATGGAAACCAGCTCTCTTTCCTGCCCCCAAGCTCACCGGGTTTGTCCCCGCTTCCAAGACACTCGCCCTTTGCAGCTTTCTTACTTCCACCAAGGCGGACCAAAAAAGAAAAGTAATTTTTCCAGGTCCTCAAATGAGATGGGCTTGTTTGCCTGAAAAACTGGAAACACACCCTGGAGGCCAGGGATGGCTGAGGAAGCAGGGAGCAGCCAGTCCACCAGGGCGATGACTGAGGTTTCAGCTACTCCGGCTCTGTCACCACTTCCACCTTTCAAAGGGCTCCCTGTGGGTGGGGAATTCTTTACAGTCTCTGCCCATCAGGGGCACGAGGAACAGCACGTACCATAGCACCCTTCCAGGATTTATGAATATGAAAAAAGAAATTCTGGAAATTTGAAAGATATAGAAAAGCACCAGAAAAGTGACAATTGCCTAATATTACTCACATTGCATATTAACCATTTTTAATAATTTAGCATATTTCCAGTCTTTTTTCTATGTGCATAAAAAATTAGATAAAAAGGCCGGGCGCGGTGGCTCATGCCTGTAATCCTAGCTCTCTGGGAGGCCGAGGTGGGCGGATCATTTGAGCTCAGGAGTTCGAGACCAGCCTGAGCAAGAGCGAGACCCCATCCTCTACTATAAATAGAAAGAAATTAATTGGCCAACTAATATATATAGAAAAAAATTAGCCGGGCATGGTGGCACATGCCTGTAGTCTCAGCCACTTGGGAGGCTGAGGCAGCAGGATTGCTTGAGCCCAGGAGTTTGAGGTTGCTGTGAGCTAGGCTGATGCCACGGCACTCACTCTAGCCTGGGCAATAAAGTGAGACTCTGTCTCAAAAAAAAAAAAAAAATTAGATAAAAAAATTAGATAAAAAATTATCTACCTCACATATCAACATAATTAGACTTTTATTTTAAGAGGAAAATAGGGTAGTAGTTATGTCCAATGTTTCTGAAAAAAAGAAAAAATTACATTCAGTTATGTGTATCTCTCGCCGGGCGTGGTGGCTCACACCTTTAATCCTGGCACTCTGGGAGGCCGAGGCAGGAGGATCACTTGAGGTCAGGAGTTCAAGATCAGCCTCAGCAAGAGCAAGACCCCATCTCTACCAAAAATACAAAAAATTGGCTGGGCATGGTGGCATGGTGTGCGTACAGTCCCAGCTACTCAGGAGCTGAGCCCAGGAGTTTGAGGTTGCAGTGAGCTGTGATGATGCCATTGCTTGCTATCCCAGAGTGAGACACTGTCTCCAAAACAAAACAAAACCAAAAAATGTCAGGTATGTGTATCTCCAGATAATCTATACAAAAGAGTCAGCAACCTATGGCTTGCGAGACAAATCCAGACCAACACTTCTCTTTATATAGCCCACAGGTTAAAAATACTTTTTAACATTCTTAAATGATAGGGCAAAAAATTAAAGGAAGACTGTCACATGTTCTCCCTCATATGTGGGTATCTCATGGAGGAAGAAAGTAGTGGTGGGCCGGGCGCGGTGGCTCACGCCTGTAATCCTAGCACTCTGGGAGGCCGAGGTGGGCAGATTGCTCGAGGTCAGGAGTTCGAAACCAGCCTGAGCAAGAGCGAGACCCTCGCCTCTACTATAAATAGAAAGAAATTAATTGGCCAACTAATATATATAGAAAAAATTAGCCGGCATGGTGGCACATGCCTGTAGTCCCAGCTACTCGGGAGGCTGAGGCAGGAGGATCTTGAGGTTGCTGTGAGCTAGGCTGACGCCACGGCACTCACTGTAGCCTGGGCAACAAAGCAAGACTCTGTCTCAAAAATAAATAAATAAATAAAAAAGAAAGTAGAATGGTGGCCACCACAGGCTGGGAAGAGAATGAGGGGGAGGAAAGAAGAGAAGTTAGTTAAGGGGTACGAAAATGTAGCCAGAGAGAAGGAATACATTCTAGTATTTGATAGTATAGTAGGGAAATTATAGTTTATGAAAATTTATTGTATATTTCAAAATAGCTAGAAGAACTGTAATGTTCCCAACACAAAGAAAAGATAAATGTTTAAGGTGATGGACATCCCAATTACCCTGATGATTATTACACGTTGTATATGTGTATCAAAATATTTCATGTACTTCCAAAATATGCACAAGTCTGATACATCAATTAAAAAATACAATTACATAAATCAATAAATTTTTAAAACAATACATGAAGATGCAATTCAAGTTCCATGGTTCATACATACAGTTTTATAGACACACACTTGCACTCATTCATTTGCACCTGGTCTAAGGCTGTTTTCATGCTCTGCTGGCAGTTGAGCACTCGCAGAAGTTTGCCAGCACCTACTCAAGGGGTGGCCTGTGGTCATTGTTTGTCACCAATCTGCAAGGAGACAAACACAGAAATTGAGAGCAAGACTTCAGAAACTTTTACAATTTAACAATGTCTGTTGACTATAAAAGATGAAAAAATTGGGGATGATCTGTTGGTGTCATTTTCATTTTATATTTCTGGTATTTCATTTTTATTGTGTGCTGTTAACTTTTCAGTCCATGAGAGATTGGAAATGTAAAAGAAAAAAAATGACCTTCATGAGAGAGAGTGTGTGTTTTTAAAATATTCTTATAAATATCAAATATTGTTCAGTAACTTGCCTTTTCCCACCTCCAGCAGTGCTTCTGAGACATATTGCCTCGTTGGCTCATATAGTGTATTCCTTTTGGCTGTTGCATGATAACACTACTGCATGCAGGTTATTCACTCATTCCTCCTCTGACGGACATATGAGTTATTTCCAGTTTTTTACTAGTACAAACAATGCTGCCCTGGGCATCCTGAACCCATCTTCTGGTGCAGGTGTGGGAGAGTTTTTCCAGGGTAAACAGCCAACGAGGAAGTAGCTGGGTCTCCAGATCTTTGCATCTTCAGCACTGCTAGATCTGGTCAAATGGTTTTTGCAAAGCGACTGTACCAACTCACAGCACTGCAGAAGCGCTTTAGATGTCTGTCCCCCAATCCTCACAAACATGTCTTAATAGTACTGGCGGATGTCTCAAATTCCCAGGTTCGAGCAAGCTTCAGACCTCTTACGATGTAAGCTCCGCAGCTTGTTAGAAGTTGGGACAGAGGTGAAAGGTGCTGTCTGTGCCCCCTCCGTCTTACTGCATCCCAAATGCCCCCCAGTTTCACCAGCCTGCTCCACACCCCTAAGCGTCCTGGCCTGGAGCTGCCCTGGGGTCTTGATTTTCATAAAGGCTTCCTCCTGGTTCTCTGTGCACTCAGCATCTTAACACATCAGATACTCCCCGATCACTACTCAATGAATGAATGGAGAGTGAAAAGGCAAATAGACTGACATTTATTGAGCAACTATGTAGTTAATAAAACCTGTGACATTTACTGAGCAACTGCCCAGTTAATAAAGCCCTGAAACCCAGGGCTCACACGGACATTCTGCCGGGCCCTTCCCGGGCCTGCCTGGAAACAGCCGTCTGTCCACCTTCCCAGGCCACCTGCATCCAGCATCCAGGACTGAGCCGTCTGTCCACCTTCCCAGGCCCCCTCCCCAGCATCCAGGACTGAGCCCAGCCTGGGGAGGGGGAGGAGGAGGAGGAGCCACGGGAGGAAGTGGAGGCTGAAGGGAAGGCGGGCAGGGCAGGGAGGTCAGAGGACTGGGAAAACAGGGCAGGGAAGGGGAGCAGGCGGAGTGGGAAGGCAGCAGGCAGGGGAAGATGGAAGTGTCCGAGGAAGTTCAGGGGCGACCCTTGGTCTGCACTAAGATCACACTAGGCCCAGCACGGAGTCACCTGTGCTGACCTCCCCTGACCCCAGCACGCCAGAGCCAGGTCGCTGCTCTGAGCTCCCAAGAAATCAGGGAAGGGGGAGAAAAGAGCCGAATCCGCAAACAGGCCAGTGTGAGCCAGCAGAAGGAAATTCCCTCTGCGTGGACCTTTGCAAGGCAAGTCACTTGGGAACCACCAGCAATGCTTCCCTCAGCCGGGTCCTGTCTATAAGCCAACCTTGTCTGCTCGGCTCCTGGGAACACAACAAGGCCTGGCCCTGGTCTAGAACCACAAATAAACGCGGATTCAGATCTTTAAATTTGTTGTGACTTTGTCTTTTGACAGGAGCGAATCAGTGAATTGGTGAGCGAACACCTGGAAGGCGCTTCCGCCCCATGCATCTGGCGAACTCCTACTCCTCCTACAAAATCCAAGCCGCCTCCTCCAGGGAGCCTTCCCTGACCTGCCCGCCTCCCACAGCGGGGCGCCTGGCTCTACCCTCAACACTCTGCAGGAGTCATCTCATGACTCTTCGCTGTAATTCTATGATTGGCACCATATTGGGGGAAACTGAGGCACGGAGTGATTTTTTTTTTTTTTGTCAGATGGTTCAGTGGCAGAACAGGGGCTTTGCTACATGGTTTCCAGTGACATCCTGGGTGACGAGGTGCTTTGGAAGCTCGGAAGCGCTTTCCCAAGGCAAAGTATCCTTGCGGGATTTGGCTGACCTCCGGCTTTCCCTTCCTCTCCCAACAAGCTCTGGAAAGGAAAGCTGCGGAAGAGAGCGGACCCCGGAGGCCCGCCCCTGCCGGCTGCCGCGCTGTGACTGATGGCGCTCGCCTCCAATCAGAACAGCAGCAGCGCAGGGGGCGGAGCCGGGAGCCCTGAGGCTGACGCTTTGCTGGCGCTTTGCTGCCACCTGGTGGTCGGAAGGGGACGTGGCGCCTTGAGGGCGAGAGGGAGCCGTGGGCTGGGTCTTAGGGAGACTGGAGGAGGGAGCTGTCCACGATGAGGGGTGGGGAGGAGGGAGAGGTGGGCAGAGCAAGGGAGGACGCGAGGGAAGGGGAGGAGGGAGAGGAGGAGGGAGAGGAGGAAGGAAGGCAGGAGGGGAA